>MU226071.1:2460050-2504059 GCA_018584345.1 Thuja plicata | reverse complement strand
GTTCTTTGTTTTCATTTCATGTTTTAAAGCTAGATTGTATGCTTTTTCTCATTTTTAGTTTAAATTCAAATCAAATCCTTCATGCTAGGATAGTATTGGTCACTGATTTTGAGCATATTTTTGAGGGATAAATATGCAACTAATCATACTCTTTCTAATTAGAAGGCAATAGGCCGATATTAGTGATTTTGAACGTTTTGACTAACCTTTCAAGCTAATGCAATGACCTATTGAGTGTTTGTGTCATTTTCAACAGGTACCCATTTACACACACAGTGAGGTCTCGGATAGCTCACTCACCAGTACTGATCACTCAATGGGCCTCCCATGTGTGTGCACATGCTCTCCCAACTGCCCCTTCATCCTCTTGTCAACCATCTTTTCACTCCAAAGCTCAATTTTTCCTACTCACTATTTACAAATGACCTTCTTTATGGCCCCCGTCCCTCTTATAGCCCCCATTTTCCCCAAATTTTTTCCCCACCCTTTTTCCTCCCAAGCCCTATCTATATTTTTGTATAAATCATCTTGTCGTACAACTTAATTGTGCATTAAATCCTAAAAATATTTAAAAAATCCAAAAATCCAAAAAAAATTCAAAAAAATTCCACAAATTCAAAAAACATCAAGTATTCTCAAAAATCATGCATTAAACACTTCATTCTTTCCGCATCATTCCCGATCTTCATTTTCACTGACATTTCATCTCATATGACTGCGATCATGTTCTTCACCGGACCAATTCTGTGACCTATTGTCCTTGCTCTCCTTCTTGTTCACAGCTTTTTCCAGTGAATATCTCTTTTATCAAATCCAATCCAATCCTTGCCTGTCAGGATGCATCCTTCCAGCGTCGGCTTATCAAATCCTTCATCACATCAATCCTATACATGGCAAGAACTTTAGACTGAATGACTGCTTGTTCATGAGTCATTCTTTATTGATTTTATCTTTTTGTGTCAGTTTAAACCTACTCACCACTACCTCGATCTGCTATATCTTGGTACATTGTGACTGGTGGCTACTAATACATATGTCTTTTGCAGTGTGCTTTTGTTTGAGCATCTAGTCCATGCAAAGGAATCTTTTCATCTTTGTTTTCTAACACCTAATGCATCCCTCTTATTGCAATATCAAAATCGGATGTGCTCTCCATATTTTTCACACAAAATGGATCCCCAATGCTAGTTAGCTGCATTTACATTTCATTGGCATTCTTAGCTGCATTCTTAGCTCCAATCTTAATTGCATTTTAGAAGGCTTCTATTTATTCCCTCCTCTCTCTCCTTCTTTCCCATTGCATCCTTTTTCAAGAAAATTCCACAACATCATCTTCATTGTGTTCTCTTCTCGAGGGGGCACAACCTTGTACCGTCATTGCTTCAGCATGACTCCTAGAAACCCTCTTCCTCTGGGGCAACTCATTTTCTTGTCTTTGATGTAACATCACTTGCGATGCCACGTCAAAGAGGGGAAAAATGTACACATCCAAAAATATTAATATTATTTTCCCTCTTATTCCTCTAACTATTTAATTTAATCAATTAAATAGTTTCATTTGCTTGTATTTATCAATAGTTTAAATACTATTCTAATGTATTTCATTTAAATACATTTGTCTCACAAAATCTCCTTTTTAATAAATTTATATTTATTAAATCTTCCATATTCCTAATTCTTCTAAAGCATGATTTATTCAAATTCAATTTGGATTATAATCTAAACCCTAGCTAGGAACCTATTAATCCTACCCTTAAGCCTACCCTATTCCTACCCTACTCCCATCATCTCATTTCCTAAGTATACTTCCCCACCTAACTGTCCTTTAACCATGCTTAATGGGTGATTCCTAACCTTTTTAAGGCTAATCAAATTCTCACCCACATGGGGAAATTCTCTCCAAAATGGGCACCCATTCCTCTTTAATTTCTTCTTACAACTTTGTCTCCCACTTGGAAATATTGAGCTACTCAACATTAAATGTCAATTTTGACTCAAAATTGGCCATCTTTTCAAGTCTATGTGTCTCTTATGTGGCTCTTATGTGGATGACACATAGGTGCCACTTCATCCAAGCCTTTTCCTCTCTCCAAAAACTCTATAAATAGAGGCCTTCTCCTCTTCATTTTTCATCTCTCAATTTTGCCTTGTTATCATGTTATTTTGAATTTAGAATTTCATAGCTCTAGATTTCATATTTTCATATGCTCTTAGTTTATGCTTAAATCACTTAGATATTACATGCTAGGTTCTTTTTGGTTAAAATTGAATCATAGTTTTCATCTCATATCATAACATAGCATAGTTCTTGCATCATAGCTTTCAATCTTGTATCTTGCATATCAATTTGAGCATCATCTTTGGGAAGGGTTTAAGACTAGTTTGCCATACTAGTTTTTGAATTTCTTCTTTGATTTCAAGCTTGCATTCCTTAGTTGCATTTCCTTGGAGATTCATGTCATTTGTGTGTTTGAGAGAGCACACACACATCCTATCAAGAAGAGAAAATCAAAATGAGTAAAATAGGGTGCATTGTTACTTATTTTTAGCTCAGTCTGATGTTATGTTGAGTTCTTTGTTGCTTGCTTTCTCTTTCATGTGTTTTTGAATCGGTTGTATGGGCTAACCCACTAATGTTTTCATGTTTGAATTTTCTCCTAACAGATTGAATAATTCCTCATACACATTCCTCATAACTAAGAACCTGTAATTAATCACCTACCTTGATCCTTGTTTATTCATGATGTATTCAATCTTCTCGCCATTGCGCTAACATCCTAAGTCGCTATCTTGCTAACATTCCCTACCTGATCCTCCATAGTCCACCTATCTAGTTTACCAGTAGATTGTGACACACCAAAAAAAAATATGAGTCATTTCACACCCATTGCATCTATCACATTCGTTGCCTTTAGTATCATTATTGTATCTATCATTAAGATTTAGTTGCACTATTCATCATTATAGATTCATTAGATTCCTTAGATTCATCATTAAATTGCATTAGTCATCATTCAATCATCATGTTAGGTCCATCATTAAATTGCATTAATCGCCATTCAATCATCATGTTAGGTCCATCATTAAATTGCATTAATCATAATTCAATCATCATTAGGTCAATCATTTAATTGCATGGTTAGTATCATTTTATAAATTTGCATAATTAATTCATCATTTAGATTCATCTTGTATCACTTAGATCCATTTTAATCTTGCATAGTTAATTCATTTAGATTTACTTAGGTCCATTTTAATCTTGCATAGTTAATTCATTTAGGTTCACTTAGATTCATGTCATATCTTGCATAGATAATTCATTTAGATTCATTTCATCTCTTGCATACTTAATTCATTTAGATTCATTTAGATTCATTTTAAGTCTTTCATTGTTAAAAAATCATTTAGATGCATCTATATACACATTCATAAAATATCAGCATATACATTTTGCATACATCCTAGAATCGCATCACATCCTGTATCCACACATGTCAGTGCATCATATATATAGCATCATCCACCCTGCATAAGTCATACATCATATATACATCATCATACATATAAATCACATCCTGCAAACATCACTATTAGTAATCATATAGGCATATGCATCAAAACATCATATAGATCACAATATGTACATCATACATCATAAGCATCATAAGAGTCCTCCATCACACACACACACACACACACACACACACACACATATATATATATATATCAATGTCCATAAAGTACAATGTCTGTCAATAAAGTACATCACATGCACCTTGGTGCCAATATACATGTATATCTCAAAATTGCAAAACTGTGTGTCATCTGATCCTCTTATGAATCATACTGGTGGCTGTGATGATCCACCTCTCTACCCTGGTGATGGATGTGGTGGTATCCCCACTGATCCTTGTGATGCCAAAGTCTACACCATGCTCTGAGAATGAGACCTCTCTAAGTAATCTCATCTCTGTCCCTCAGGGACTAGCTGATTGTATAATGCTCTGTAATGGGATGCCTCCTTACCTGCCCTATTCACATCTCTATGAGTTGTGAATGCCTCAACCACTACCTGCCCGACCCCCCTGCAGTAGCTACCTATCTGGCGATATCACACTCAGCCCTGTAAGTTTCTGCCCGTCACAGTGTTGTATCGCTCTCTGAGATCAATGCCAAAATTTGCTCTGTAGCCTACTCCATCTGCAAGGTCAGGGTGTCCAACTGGCCTGTCAAGGTACCTATCTCGATATGCAGCTCTGGTACATCCTGAGTCAGGTCAACCATAGAGAACTCTCTGGCATCAACCGTGCCCTTTAAGGTATCCAGAGACCCCTCTGCTCTGTCTGCCCATGCTTTCTCTGTAGCTAATAACCCCTGTATCTGGGCAATCTCCATGTGCAGGCTCATATCTGACACCATCGCCATGTCTATTAATCCCCACAATCTTTTGCACTCTGTCTGAAGATTGTCTCACTCTACGATGACAGTATCGTGGGTCTCCTATGCTATGAATCTAGCTGGTGGCACTGGTAGTACCTATACCTATACCTATGGCTGCACCTATACTTGTACCTATGGCTACACCTATACCTATACTGGTGGGGGACCCTGTGGCCCCTGATCCTACCCATCCCCTGGTGGTGGCCCCTAATCTATCCTTGCCCCTGCCTATGCCTCTGTACAAAGTCTCACCCGTCTCTGCGGCCTCCTCCTCTGAATTAATGCTGAGGTCTCTAGGGAATCCCCTATATCTGTCCCATCATCTACATCCATATCCCCTATCAGCTGCTCATGAGCAGCCACACAAGCTGGGTCTGTCAGTCTCAATGGTGTGTGTGCATCCCACCATGTTATGTACTCTGGGGTCGTCCATGCATCTGTAATGTTTGGTCATGCAACAAAGTCAAGCCACACTATGTCCCTCCAAGATTCCCTCACTATAA
Organism: Thuja plicata; assembly: GCA_018584345.1. NCBI lineage: Eukaryota > Viridiplantae > Streptophyta > Pinopsida > Cupressales > Cupressaceae > Thuja > Thuja plicata. The sequence continues at coordinate 2,499,116 of MU226071.1, read as the reverse complement.
CAGCATCTATGTACCTACCCTAGTTACCTACCTCCCTAGTGACCTGAGGATGTAAGGCATCCTCTGCCACCACCCCTTGCTATAGACCAAACTGCCTCATCACCCTCGAGGGTCTGTACCTCTCTATTTTGTCGATAGTCCTCCCTAGTAGAATGTAATCCATCTGAATGTAGGATAGCTATAGGAAATCTCAAAATTGTCCTCCACTCCTGTTGCCCTATCCATCGTCCCCCATGGCTCGCATAGTCGATATGGGGTCCAGCAAAAAATCTATACCTCATCTTGTAGTCGCTACCAATATCTAGTCTGGCCAACGGAAGTGTATCTCAAGGGAAGCCTATATCTATAGGCATAGGGATCTCCAGGTTGTCGTGCCTCTTGAACCCTCATAGGCCAAAACACTACAATGTGCTCCCAAGCCCAAACTACCATCAATGTCATGCCTGTACCCATGTTGTGTGCCCTACGATACGCAGCCATGTGAAGGTCATGGTATAGCTATCCTAAGATAGCATAACCCCATCAATAATAATTCCCCTCCTCTAGCATCTCTTCTAGTACTCGTGACCATCCCATGTTGAAACCATGTCCCACCAAGTCAGCTAACATACGCCCGCCAATCAATCCTGCCAGATATAGGGCTATCCGTCGTAGCCTCCTGTCGACCATTGGCCGCCATGGCATCCAGGTCCTGTATGTATGGATCTATCTCATCGGTCTCTTGAAATAAATCTCCATAAAATGGTCACTATCCTCCAATCGGTACTGAGGAATCGCCCCTTAGATGGGTATCTAAAGAATCCGCTCGATGTCCTCCAAAGTGATAGTCGCCTCTCCAGTAAGTAGGTGAAAGGTGGTGGTGTCACTATGCCATCGCTCAATCAAAATGGTCATCATCCCATTGTGTGCCCATAGCCTAGGCCAATGGGGCACATAGTCTAACCCAACTACAGCTAACAACCCCCAGTCATCCTCTGAGAGCTACGGCTCCAACTCCATGGTTAGTGGTCAATGCTCTTGTGATCCCAATGGTGGGAACTACTCTTGCAACATTGCAGAAATCCACCATGTCAGCATCTTGTTCTTCTAGTCCTAGCCTAAACCCTTCCAAAGTGGGGCATCTTGTCCCTAGGTCTTATTCTGACCCATCCCCGGCCCCCGTCGGGTCCCTCTGTTTCCCTTCCTTTCGGTGTTTTTCCTTTTAGGCGCAGATGCCAGTTCAGCCAGAAATGCCAGTTCATACACTGACATCTTTGATGTCTTTCCTGTAGACTGTCATCTTCATAGATGGGGCTCTAGGTCTTGTGTCTTTGAAAACTTCAGTCTGACATTGACATCTATGGAGCCGCCTATTCGGGGACCGGTGTCTACAAAGACGTCGATCTGAGAATCAACGTCTACACAGACATCAATTCAAGAATCAGTGTCATCCATCCCCAATCATTATTACCCCTATTTATTACCCCCTAACCCCCCCAAAGCATTAAATAACTTCAATAATAATAAATGCGAGGTCTCAGATAGCTCACTCACTGGTACCGGTCGCTCGGCGGGCCTCCCATGTGTGCATATGTGCTCTCCCAACTGCCCCTTCATCCTCTGGTCAGCCATCTTTTCACTCCAAAGCTTAGTTTTTACTATTCACTATTCATAAATGACCCTCTTTATGCCCCCCCACCCCTCTTATAGCCCCTATTTTCCCTAAATTTTTTCCCCACCCATTTTCCTACAAAGCCCTATCTATATTTTTGTATAAATCATCTTGTTGTACAGCTTAATTATGCATTAAATCCCAAAAACATTTAAAAAATTCAAAAATCCAAAAAAAATTCAAAACAATTCCACAAATTCCAAAAACATCAAATATTCTCAAAAATCATGCAATAAACACTTCGTTCTTTCCGCATTGTTCCTGATCTTCATTTTCACCGATGTTTCATCTCATACGACTACGATCATGTTCTTCACCAAACCAATTCTTTGACCGATTGTCCTTGCTCCCCATCTTGTTCATAGCTTTTCCCAGTGAATATCTCTTTTATCAAATCCAATCCAATCCTTGCCCATCAGGATGCATCCTTCTGGCGTCGACGTATCAAATCCTTCATCACATCAATCTTGTTCATGGAAAGAACTTTGGACCAAATGACTTCTTGGTCATGAGGTTGTCTTTATTGATTTTATCTTTTTGTGTCAGTTTAAACCTACTCACCACTACCTCGATCTACTATATCTTGGTGCGTTGTGACTGTGGCTACTGATACATACGTCTTTTGTAGTGTGCTTTTGTTTGAGTATCTAGTCCATGCAAAGGAATCTTGTCATCTATATTTTCTAACACCTAATGCATCCCTCCTATTGCAATATCAAAATTGGATGTGCTCTCCATATTTTTCACACAAAATAGATCCCCAATGCTAGTTAGTTGCATTTACATTTCATTGGCATTCTTAATTGCATTCCAGAAGGCTTCTATTTATTCCCTCCTCTCTCTTCCTCCTTCCCATTGCATCCTTTTTTGAGAAAATTCCACAACGTCATCTTCATTGTGTTCTTTTCTCGAGGGGGCACAACCCTGTACCGTTGTTGCTTCAGCACGACTCCTAGAAACCCTCTTCCTCTGCGGCAACTCATTTTCTTTTCTTTGACATAATATCACTTGCGACGCCATGTCAAAGAGGGGAAAAATGTACACATCCAAAAATATTAATATTATTTTCCCTCTTATTCCTCTAACTATTTAATTTAATCAATTAAATAGTTTCATTTGCTAGTATTTATCAATAGTTTAAATACTATTCTAATGTATTTCATTTAAATACATTTGTCTCACAAAATCTCCTTTTTAATAAATTTCATTTATTAAATCCTCCATATTCCTAATTCTTCTAAAGCATGATTTATTCAAATTCAATTTGGATTATAATATAAACCCTAGCTAGGAACCTATTAATCCTACCCTTAAGCCTACCCTATTCTTACCCTACTCCCATCACCTCATTTCTTAACTATACTTCCCCACCTAACTATCCTTTAACCATGCTTAATGGGTGATTCCTAACCTTTTTAAGTCTAATGGAATGCTCACCCACATGGGGAAATTCTCTCCAAAATGGGCACCCTTCCCTCTTTAATTTCTTCTTACAACTTTGTCTCCCACTTGGAAATATTGAGCTACTCAATATTAAATGCCAATTTTGACTCAAAATTGGCCATATTTTCAAGTCTATGTGTCCCTTATGTGGCTCTTATGTGGATGCCACATAGGTGCCACTTCATCCAATCCTCTTCCTCTCTCCAAAAACTCTATAAATAGAGGCCTTCTCCTCTTCATTGTCCATCTCTCAATTTTGCATTATTATCATGTTATTTTTCATTTAGAAGTTCATAGCTCTAGATTTCATGTTTTCATATGCTCTTAGTTTATGCTTAAATCACTTAGATATTACATGCTAGGTTCTTTTTGGTTAAAATTGAATCATATTTTTCATCTCATATCATAACATAGCATAGTTCTTGCATCATAGCTTTCAATCTTGTATCTTGCATATCAATTTGAGCATCATCTTTGGGACGGATTTAAGACTAGTTTGCCATACTAGTTTTTGAATTTCTTCTTGGATTTCAAGCTTGCGTTCCTTAGTTGCATTGCCTTGGGGATTCATGTCATTTGTGTGTTTGAGAGAGCACACCTACATCCTATCAAGAAGAGAAAATCAAAATGAGTAAAATAGGGTGCATTATTACTTATTTTTAGCTCAATCTGATGTTATGTTGAGTTCTTTGTTGCTTTCTTTCTCTTTCATGTGTTTTTGAATTGATTGTATGTGCTAACCCACTAATGTTTTCATGTTTGAGGTTTCTCCCAATAGATTGAAGAATTCCTCATACACAGTCACATAGAGGCATCGAAGTAGACCCAAAGAAAGTCAAAGCAATATTGGACATGCCTCCACCATCGAACCTGAGGAAACTAAGAGGGTTACAAGGAAAGCTCCAATCAATCAAGTGCTTCATAGCTCAGCTAGCAGACAAGTGCCACCCATTCCAACATCTACTACACAAAGACATCAAATTCATATGGACAGAGCAATGCAAACAAGCTTTCTAAATATTCAAAGACTACCTCCTCAAGTCTCCTATATTGGTACCACCAGTCCAAGGTAGACCATTGCTTCTGTATATCTCCACAATGGAATTAGCATTAGGTGTACTCCTGGCACAACATGATGATGCAGGTAAAGAAACGGCCATCTACTAAGTAGAACATTGGTAGGATATGAACTCAACTATACACCAATTGAAAATTCATGCCTTGTAGTTGTCTTCACTTCCTAGAAGCTAAGAGACTATATGTTGAGTCACCAAACAAAGTTGATCACACATGTTGATCCTTTAAAATACCTCCTAAACAAAGCAGTGCTCACCAGATGACTTGCAAAGTGGGTAATGATCTTAAGTGAGTTTGACATTGAGTACGTAGATAGAAAGGCCATCAAAGGGCAAGTGATCATGGATCAACTAGCAGAGTCACCCATTCAGGACTATCAACCTATTATTTTTGACTTTCTTGACAAATCTATTATGACACTACAACTAGAAATCGAGTTATGGAAACTATACTTTGATGGGTCATGCATGAACCATGGTGCAGGGGATGGGATAGTGCTTATCACTCTAGATCATGATATAATTCCAAATTCATTCAGACTCAACTTCCCCTGCATAAACAACATAGCAGAATATGAAGCACTAGTCATCGGTTTAAAGATAGAAATTCAATGGAGAATCAAGAACCTTAAGGTCTTTGGATATTCACAGTTGGTCATCAGCCAATTGAACAATGATTATATGACCAAAGACAAGAAGCTTATACCATACAGAGCACAGATGGAAACATTATGTACCAAGTTCCATTACATATTCTTCAAGAAAGTCCCACAAGAATAGAACAAAGCTACAGACATGATGGCTACCATAGCATCATTGATTGATATGCCAGGCAATGAAACAAGATTCCAATTTCTAGTAGAGAAACTATTGGTGCCCTCACATCAAGCATCCATCATAGAATCAGCATGTGTCCTTGTTGGTCCTGAATCCCCATGGTACCAAGATGTATATAACTACCTCAAAAATAGTGTCTTACCTCCCAACTTGTCTAGAAACCAAATAAATTCCCTCATCCGCCAAGCCTCTAGGTATACCATCCTCTCAACTACTTTATATAGACGAAGTCTAGATGGAACACTACTACAATGTCTCACTTCCACAAAATCCTAGAGAGCTTTGTATGAGGTACATGAAGGAATTTGTGGAACCCACAGAGGTGGAAATAGCTTAGCTAAGAAGATCATCTGCATGGGATACTATTGGCCCGCAATAGAGACAAATGCACACAAACATGTTCAAAGGTGTAGGTAGTGTAAGATTCATGGAGACCTCATCCATGTACCAGCCAAAGAACTAAATCCTATCACATCACCATTGCCATTTTCCATGTGGGGATTTGACCTAGTGGGAAAAATTATACCTTCTTTAGCAAATGGACACAAATACATCATAGCAGTGACAAAGTACTTCACTAAGTGGGTGGAAGTAATTCCCCTCACTTACATAATAGGAAATCAAATAGCAATGTTCATACTTAACCACATTATCTGTCGATATAGAATCCCTCAAACTATCCTGACAGATCATGGTACACCTTTCCAAAACAAGGATGTTGAAGACCTATGTGAATAGTTCCACATCAAACAAGGGTTCTCCTCATTTTATTATCCTTAATGGAATCACCAAGCCGAAGCTACAAACAAAAAAATCTTAAAAATCTTGAAGAAAATAGTGAATGAATCAGGGCGAGACTGGCATTTACAGCTTAGTCCCACATTATGGGCATATAGAACTAGTGTGAGAACACCTATAGGAGCCACTCCTTTCTCCCTATTCTATGGATTAGAGGTGGTATTACCCCTTAAAGTTGAAATTCCATTCTTGAGGATATCATTAAAGAACCTAGTTTCAGATGAAGGCTCAGTGAACTGGAGTTACTAGATGAAAGAAGGCAGCATGCATTCAACCACTTACAAGGCTATCAAAATCTCCTTAGAAGAAACTATCACAAGAAGGTGAAGCCACAAACATTTAAGTTAGGAGACCTTTTCCTCATGGAAAATCAAAAGAATCAAGTAGAGTGAGTCAAACTTGGAAAGTTTGAGCCTAACTGGCTAGGACCATTTGTCATTGTCAGCTCTATTCAGAGTGGGGCATTCATATTAGAGACACCAGAAGGAGATCAACTCCCAGGATACATCAACAACATGCACCTCAAGAGGTTTTACCCTTGAGGTCTCTATGGTTAAGGCACCTATCTACATATCCAAAAAATACCAAAAAAATTGGAAAAACACAAAATGTTACCTTGGTGAAAACCTGGCAAATAGGTGCCTTGAAGACAACAAAAAAAAATTAAAAAAGAAAAAAAAAAGTAAAGAGAAACAAAATCACTCTCTCAGTGAAAACCTAGAAAATAGATGTTATTGAGTAGGTACCTTGGTGAAAACCTGGCAAACATGTGCCAAGTGATCAAATCTAGCTTCACCATCAATGAAATCCAAAAAGCTTGAGCACACTCCCCTTTGAGCACCAAGCACTTACCCATGGTTAATACTGGTCCACTAGACTAGGGGGAGATTCTAATATCCTGAAAAAATCCAAAAAAATTGGAAAACACGTCAAAACCCTAAAAAGATCAAAATGTTCTGAGAAAATCAATCTTCATCAAAAAAACATTCAAAAAAATTGCAAAATCCCAAGCAATAAAACCAACTCGGTTATCAAGAGAGAAAAGGGCGATCATGCCCAATCAATCAAATGTCACAATCATGAGATTTGCAAATTAGCATGGGGCTCATCTGACATAGCTTTATCAATCTATCAAACCTATTAGCAAGCAACTAGTGACCAACCCAATCTATCAAATGTCACAATCATGAGATTTGCGAACCAACATGGGGCCCATCTGACATAGCTTGACTAGCTGCCAACACAATCACAATCAATCAATCAAATCATATCAATCTTCTTACATAGTGATGGATACGCTCAAACTAGACAGGTTAGTCTTATATGAGTAATCTATTACTGAAAATAGACACACTCAATCAATCAAGCCAATCAAGCCTATCCAAAGAGTCGAGCCAATCAAGAGAATCCAACTGCATCAAGGAACCATCCAAAAAATGTTGACTAGGTCAATTAGTCGATCAAATTTCAGTCTATATTTTGTGGTTATGTTCTTACAGTACTCTAGGATCCACCATGTGAGGAGAGTAGCTATGATAGATCATGACTTATTTTCTTTGATTGTTGTCTGTTGAATGTTCACTTTGATTTTAGGGCATTATGATTTAGGATAAATGTGGTAGGCGCTATCACTTATCTAGAACCCACATAGCTCCATGATCTGAATTTAACCCTGGGAAAGAATTGGACATTCCTTCTCTTTTATTTTGCTTGTTTGGTTTATAGAATCAAGATCTCGCAACGCTATTCAAATGGACTCTGAGTGTGTTAGATTTCTATCTTGGTTTCTATGGTCTTTCCCTTTATGTTGCAATCAAGAGCTCACGATGCTAGCCAAATGGACTCTAGGGGTGTAGGAGTTCTATCTTGTTTGCTTTGTCTTTCCCTTTCATAATCAAGAGCTTGCAGTGTTATCCAGATGGACTCTGGGTGCATTGGAGTTCTATCTTGATATCATTGTTGCAGTTTCTTCAGAGGACATAGCGGTATCTAGATGGTTAATATTTGGGTGTTTTTGGCTCTCTTTCTTTTCAAACAGGGAACATAATTGAACCTAGATGGTCAATATTTGGGTGCACTAGGTTCTCTTTTATTCAATCTCTCTACTCCTTCCGCTATCAAGAGGTCATGGCAATATCCAGGTGGTATGTGATCTAGATAAATTGGACTCTCTTCAAAATTTCAGAAAATACAAAAAAAAGATGCAATGATGACAAAAAATTGGAAACATGGGCAGTGACTTGGGACACTCATCCTTTCTATCAATTCATATCTATTAGATCAATCTCAGAGAACATCTATCCAAACTAACTTCTTTCTAAATAACACATGCATTTACTCAGATATTTTGTGCATAGTAGATTGCATTCATTTATTGCATAAGGAAAATCCAAAACATGTGCATAGTAGATCATATAATCAATGCATCCATTATCAATAACATCATAACTAACATAGGAATGCATTCATCATCATCATATAGTGATTCACGTTTTCAAAAAATTAATGCTCATCTGACGCATTTTCTATGCTTAATTTGTTGAGGGGGCATATAGTCCACTTGCTATCACTAGGGCAAGCTGGGGCAGGATCAAATATGAAAATTCTTTGACACACTGTGACAAGTCACATCGCATCAAAGAGGGGCAAATGTAGACACCCGAAAATGGATAGGCTTGCGACTTTACATTAAAAACACTAATTTAATTCTATTAATTAATGGTTTTTAATCATTAATTAATCATCTATTTTCCTCTAAATTCATTCACCAAATCATCTAATCAAATTCCCAAAATTAATTAAATAATTAATTTTATTTAATTAATTAACCTTAATTGATTAATTACCATTAGTTAATTAATTAAACCCAATTTCCTATAGTTTAAATTCAAATATTTAAAATTACTAATTAAATTATTCTAATTAAATTAATTTCAATTAAATTAATTTAATTTCATTCAATAAAGCAATTCTAAATCAAAAAGAATTCAATTATCTCACATGTTGAAAACTTTAATTAAATAAATGGATTAAATATTCATTTATCTTCAAAGAGATAACTCCAATAAGATCACATGGGTTACTCCACCCATCTCTCAAGTCCACATGGGTAACTTCACCCACCTCTCCAGTCCACATGGGTAACTTCACCCACCTCTTTAGTTTAAAATGGTAACTCACCATTAGCTCTTCAGTCAACCAAACTCTATCTCCTCTTTACCAATTGAAGAGGTGGAGTTTACTGATGGCTTCTCCCGTTCCCTTTGATCTCAACCGTTCATCTCCCTATCTCTAGGATTGATCTCAACCGTTCATTTCATCCTCAAATCCTATATAATAAACCCTTCATAGACATTTGAAGGATCCAGGATTTCAAGCTCTCTTGCACCATTACTATGTCAGTTTAGTTCTAGCATTCAAGCTATCTTGCGATCACACACACATTTCAAGTATCAAATTATTGACACTTCTCAAGTCATAGACGCTATCCACACCAATACTGAACATCAAAAACAGCATTTTGAAAGGAGTAGAGAGAGACAATAGAAACTTCAAGCACTTTGGGATTTGCATTCATTCCTTTATTTGCTTGTACATTTTATTGGTTATGCTTCAAGTTATTCATTTTAGTAGTATTTGTGTATTGGATTTATATTATTTGTAAAACCTTTGCTACTAACCCTCACCTTTGGAAAGCTTGAGAACCACGAATCACAAAAAGAGGCATACAAAAAGATCCATAGAAAAAAATATTTCATTGGTTTCTCGGGGTGACCGTCAAAACGGATTCACTTGGAAAATCTGTAATGATAGGTTGATCCCCTTGAACAGGAGCTTCAAATAGTTGATCTAAAATCACTTATCCCTCAATAGTTTTTAGGTCCACATAGGCAATATTAAATTCACTGAGAATCCTAACCCATTTAGTAGTGCATCTAGTAAGAGCAGCTTTAGACAGTAGATATTTTAGTGGATCAATCTCTACAACAAGTTGTATCTTATGATTAAGCATGTAGTGGCATAACTTTTGTATACAAAAGACAATAGCCAAAACATATTTTTCAATAGGTGAGTAATTCAATTCATAGCCCACTAGAGTTCTTCTGAGATAGTATGTTGTTTGTTTTTTTCCCTTGTCATCTAGTTGTGCCAAAAGAGCACCTAGTGCAACTTCAGTAGCGGATATGTACAAAATTAGAGGTTGGTCTAGGACAGGTGAAACCAGCACTAAGGATTAGCTAGATATTCTTTTAGGAATTCAAATGTTTTCTGACATAGGAAATCCCATTGAAACTTGATATTGATATTCTTGCGTAGTAGGTGAGAAAAGGGATGCACTTTATCAACCAGTTGTGACATGAATCTTCTGATAAACTAGATTTTTCCTTGTAGACTACGCAACTGTGTTAATGTCCAGGGGCATGGCATCTCCAAGATGGATTTTACTTTCTTGGGATCTACATATATGCCCTTGTGTCACATAATATAGCCTAAAATGTTTTCAGATTGGACACCCAAGAGACATTTCTTGGGATTGAACCAAAGCTTGTACTTCTCCAATCTATCAAATATTGTTGTGAGGATGGAATACGTGAGTCACGTGTCTTAGATTTTCCTAGAAGGTCATCCACATAATCTTTCATAATAAAATGAAATAGGTCATGAAAGATTATGGTCATTGTTCACTGATAGGTTGCATGTGCATTTTTAAGACCAAAGGGCATGACTTGATAATAGAATGTACCCCAAGGAGTTTTGAATGCAGTCTTGTTTTGATCTTCTGGTGCTATTCTAATCTAATTATACCTTGAGAATTCATCCATGAGGGACAACATCTCATGTCTAGCAGTCAAATCCACTATGACATCAATATTTGGTAGCGGAAAATCATCGTTAGGATATCCTAAGTTCAATTATCTAAAGTTTGTACTAATGTGGATGCCCCTAGTAGGTTTACCTACTAGTACAATATTAGAGACCCACTTAGGGTAATCAACAAGTTTGATGATCTCTGCATTGAACATTTTTTGGAGTTCAGCTTTGACTAACAAAGCAACTTGTGGATGCATCTTATGTAGATTTTTCTTAATAGGTTTAACCTTTGGATCATCTGTGAGGCAGTGTAGTACTAAATTTGTATCCAGTTTGGGCATATCTTTGTAGGTTCAGTCAAAATTAGTTTTTTTCTTGAGGAACTTAGTCATATCTTTTCTTTCTTGATCAATGAGTGATATTCCAATATATGTAACCTTTGGATTTTCTTATGTACCAAGATTAATTGTTACTGTATCTTCTATTAGGATGGATGATTTTTTTTACTTTAAAGATATAAATAGAAGGCTGACTTATCCCTCCTCTAGTTCCTTAGAGAGGTTTTCACTAGAGGACACGTCCTTTATTTTATATTTTTCTTCATCTAAAGGTTCCTGCAAGAGGTTTTTACCATGGGATGTTTTATTATCTTTTTTATTTTTATCTTCTTTTTCTATTTTGTGACTAAGAGTGTTGACCTGGCTACCAAAGTAGGCTTGCTTATTATACTGAATTTGTTGTTCATATTCTTAGAGATTCTTAAGTCCAAAGAGTGCGAACACTGCCTCCTCTGAATCACATATGTCCAAAGATGGTAGTGAATTTTTCTGATCCAAATCAATTAGCTCAGGGTTTTGGAGGGGAAAGTTATGGGATGAAAGGACAACTTCTATAATAGTAAGGACATGGGAAAATTCATCAAGGTCATCTTCAATGTATTGTAAAGGTACTTCAAATAACTCTTCCTCGGTCCAAATCCAATTCAACTAAGATATGGTCCTTAGCGAAGTGTGTCTTATTTTTTAAGGAGCCCAATCCTTTTCCATGTAGAATAGGTTTTGCTTAAATGAGGGTCTTCCTTCATGTTTCATTTTCACTAAAACCCGTACCATGATATCCCATGCTTTCAAAAATAGGAGTGGTTTTTACATACTTTTTCTTAGGGAAATTTATTGGTTTCTCTTCTTCTTCCTTGTAAATCCAATCAAGGAAATTACATTCTATGTGTTCATTTGATAGAGATCCCTAATGTTCAAAAGTAGGCTTTTTTCATTTCATGATGCCTTTTTCTCTAGAGGTAACCAATTGTGAAGGTTTTACATAAGACTTTGGGGAAAAGGAAAGTTTTACAATGCACACAACACTTTCAAACTTATATTCCCCCATGCCTTGATCTGTGAATATGGTTTTCTTTTCTGACTTAGGAATCTTTTCTTCATTGGTTGTTCCCTTTCCTTTAGATTTGTTTGAGGGAATTACTATTGTTTCTTTAGAGGAATATTTTTGTGTTATAGGTTAGGTAGGATTCTCCCTTTCAATAGGCTAACCAAATTCTTTCAAAGGAAAATAATTTGTTTGTTTACATTCCAATATTTTGCAATATTGAAAGTTCTCTGGATTTTGAGGAATAGTTATTTCTCTGCCATGATGTGGGAACTTTAGACATTGATGGTGTGTAGAAGGTATACCTTTGATAGTGTGTATCCATAGCCATTCCAATAAGATGTTATATGGAAAATCATGGTCAAGCACATGACAAATTGTTTTGATTAAAGTCAGGCCCACTTGTAGAGGAAGTGTTATCAAGCCTTTACTCTCCCTTTCTCTATCACCATAGGCCTTTATTGTGATTCTTTTATTTACATCAAGGAGGTCTTCAGAAAGACCAATATTTAAGATCATTTTTAATCTACACAAATTGAGACCACATCCACCATCTATAAGGACTCGTATGATTTTAGTGGAATTAACTTTGGCTTCAATATGGAGTGATTTATTATGGTCTAGGTCTAGGCCATGGAAATATTTATCAGTAAAGACTAAATGCTCTTGTGCAGCTAAATTCCCAATCATATCTTGGAACTAGGACGTGTTGATGTTTTTAGGAACACGTGACTCATTAAGGGCATTTTCAAGAACTTCTTTATGGATGGAATATGTGTGAAGAAGCTTGAGGATAGATATTTGTGTAGATGTATTTCCTAATTGGGCCAAAAAAATATAGCATGAAGAAGGTTAAATGGTTGTGGATGTTGCAAATGGTGGATTTGTAGGGGTTGACTGGTTGTTAGTAGCTTGAACAGTGACTCTTTCTCTTTTGGTAGTAGAATTTGAATTTGCACCTTTGAGTGTCATGGTGTTTACATGATTTTTAGATTCTTCAATATGTCCAAAGAGTGCATCAAAACCAAAGATGTCATTTTCTTCTAAACTTCCACATGTTTGATCGTCACATGTGATGGTGTTTATAGAATAATCATATGGAATGGCATTGGATGCATTATTATGATTATGTTTTGGAAAAGGCTCATTATAGACTTTTAGTTTTGCATTAGATGATGATATGATTTGTCCTTGAACCTCAATTTTCCATCGTCTATAAGGTCTTGGAAAAAATGTCTTAGTTTCATGCATTTCTTGGTACCGTGTCCTTTGATGCGATGATATTTTCAATATTCATTATCTTTATACCAAGTGGGATTAGTTTTATTTTCATAAAATGGTCAAGTATTAGGATATACCATCATCCCGTGATCCAATAATTGTCAAAAGACCACACCAAGTGATTCTGCGAGAGAAGTGAATTGTCGGTGCTATCTTGGACCAGATTTGTAATTATTATTGTTGTTGTTATTTCAAGGAAATAAATAGGACTAATTTTGGGTGTTTTTGAGATTATTTTTGTTGCAAGGAATTATTCTGGTTATTGTTGTAGTTGTTATGATTGTTGTGATTATTCTGATTTCCCTAATGAGATGCCTAGACATTTTGGATGTTCTTGGTATTGTCACTCCAACATTGATGACCCCTTTGTTTTTTCTCCACAATTTAGGTTTGTCATTAGAAGAAGGCTTATTATGTTTAATGGAACATTTTTGGAAAAGTCCATCTTGAATGGTTTCCCTTTCTTAACAAGAGACTCAAAAGTGTCAGGCAAAACCATCTTCACTTGGAATCACATTTTGCATAGCAATTTTCTGGTGAAGATGTCAATCAAGTGATTATCGAGTATCTTCCAAGGCATATGATTTGCAATGTGTCTCCATCTCTTTAGAAATTTGGAAAAGGTTTCTCCGTTCCTTTGCTTTCTATTACAAAAATTGCTCAATGATGCTTGATGTTCAATGTTGTAGGAATATTGTCCAACAAATTTCTCTATGAGGTCAGAGAAGGTAGATATGGATCCATAAGGGAGGGCCATGAACCACTCTAGAGAGGGACCACCAAGACTCCTAGTAAAGATTCTCTTTAGGTAATTTTTTTTCTAGACAACTTCTTTGTATGCATTATAAAATTCTTTGAGATGTTTGACCGAGCATATCTCTCCCTTGTATTTCTCCAACTTAGGGATCTCAAATTTTGGAGGAAATGCTTGCATGGCTATCAACTTTTTGAACAGATAAGGACATATCGACTTTTCTTTCTTTCTTTCCACCTCTAAATTGTGGGGCCGAAAAGCATATCAATGTAATACCAACTGTAGGAGGAGGTGTATAATGATAAGCTTAGGATAATGATAAGCCCTCATTGTGGATGACAAAAATGTGAATTGTCATGATGAAACTATTTTCTATAGATAAGGGGATGGAATTCTTCCCTATTTTGAAAATACTAGAACCCGCACTGATAGAGGTGTTCGTTGTGGTATGAGTTCTATTATGCGAGGTTATGTTGGGAAAAACATCTTGGATTTGTTGAAGATGTTCCCCGCTCAATTGAAATGTTGGTTGGAAATTTGATGTGGGTAGTGATGTAGCAGGTCCACTAGAAGTGGCCTTGCCTCTATCTTGGTATGATGTTGTATTAGAGGTTGAGGTCATGATTGTGTTTTCATCCTTGATGACATTGATGACAAGGAGAGATTCATCGAAGTCAGCGGGTATTGTGACACCATTCTTGATAAGGTTTAGGAAAATATCTCTTCTATTCTTATTAATGGCCTTCTCAACCATCTCTAAATTGTATGGATCACTGAGAAAATCATTCACTTGAGTAGGTCTTTCATCTTGATCTACCAATTCATTCTCTTCATGGACATTTGTGATCTCCTCAACGTGTACTTCATGGCCTTGAAACAATGGATGAGAAAAAGGATTCTCATCGTCATGGTTTGTGTTTTCATGTGTGTGCCTCATGTTTTTAGCTTGGGATTGAGTAACTACCATACAATGGTGACCTCCAAAAGATGAAAAATGAAAGGTGAAAGATGAAGGATGAAGGATGAAGTAGGAAGATTGGAATATTTTATGATGATGAAAGATGAACCTAGGAGAAAGGATTTGGACCTGATTTGATTTTGATTTTGATTTTGATTGATTAGATTGGATTATTTGATTTGATTGAGATTGATTGATTGGGTTAGATTGGATTGGATTTAAAGGTTTTGAGATAAAAACCTAGGTGAGGCAAGACCTTATGATGGTGCAAACACAAAGGATTAATTTGATGATATCTTCTTCTACTTAGAGATAGACATTTTATCCCAAGAAAAATAGGATAGGATTAAGGGAATTAATTACTTGAGATATACTAATGTTATAAAAGTAATAACTTGATTAAATGTGTTTGCTAGAAGTGAAGGTCGGTAATACTTTGATTAAAATCTTTCAACCTAAGAAGGATGAAGGAATGAAAGATTTGATTTGATTTGATTGTAGTCCAAAGATTACTGAATTTTTCTCCAAGAAGGAATGATGGTCTTGTGAAGATAAGGAGGTGATTAATTGATTTTGGATTGGGTTCCAGATTTAAAGTTCAACAACAAAATATTATCTAGTCATATCTCTCAAAATGAATAAAGGCATGATTCACATATTTTTGGCCATGATTCAGGAAATCTTGTTGTTGAAGATGATGGCGTCAAATTTCTCAATGTACTTGGTTTCTTTCTAAATTGTTTCAATTATATGTTGGTATTCTTTGGATTTCTTATTAGCTTCTTTCTTTTCTCTATAGATACAGGGAATCGAGAGTTTCACTTTATTATGCTTTCCTAAATTAGTCATGTCCTGTAGAGTGAATGTTGGTTTTGACTAGGTGAACGTATGTTTCATGATGAATTCTTTCAAGAGCCTCTAGGAAACTAAACTTTTAATGTTTTTGCAAGGTCTGATTTCTCTCTATTATTAAGATGAGACCATAGTTCTCAGGCATAGACAGTGATCTAGCAAGACAAAAATTCAAGTTTAGAGACAATGGTCTCAAGGTAGAGATGACAATCTCAGAGAGGAGACGATAGTCTTAGGATGAAGATGATAGTTATAGGGTGGAGATGGAACTCTTAGATTGGATACAAAAGTTTGATTCTAGAGCACTTTTTGACTAATTCAAGGTCAATTTATTTAATGGAAAGAACCAATTTTCAAGCATTCAAACCATAAAAATAACAATCACATGTCTAAAAATATTCTAGTAAAGGACAAAGAAACCTTACAGGATTCAAGCAGTAGTGACAATGAAAATATCATATCTATCAGGTATGTATGTTCTTCATTAAATCTCAATGAAGATAGTCAATAATTTCCTACCCTAAAGAATCGGCAAAGCATGAAAATCCTCACTCGTAAACTTAGGCACACTTCAAGAGCTAATCAGAATACGCCCACTGCCAATCACGCAATGGGTTAAAAATGTCATATTAGCTGACTCCAAATGCTCGAGAAGGAATGATATGTCAAGTGTCTTGGGGAGGTTTATATCCTCCTTGCACTTATATTATCATGCTTTCGGGGGTGAATTAGGTAGCTTCTACACTAAGGTTTTTATTAAGAGCATCTGTTTGCAACTACCCCTTGCAGCCCTATCAAAAGGATTGAGGCCTATAGACCTACAAGTACTTAGATAATATAGTCTCGCACATAGGATTGAAGTCTCACAACCCTACAATTATCAAGAATAAGAATAAATTCTTAGAATAGCTACGTCCTTCGATAATTTAATCTCAAATAGACTTTTGATTATAGTGGGTTGGAAGAGGTTGGCATAGGGCCTTGTTCCAACTTTAGTCATCCCGGGAGATATCTTCCTCAACCAAAAGGCTCACTAAAGGTAGTACAATAAAATAAATGGATTGGAAACTTAGGAGTTTGGATTTTTGATTTTCCACTAGGGAAAAGAACATAATCTCCTATCTATGTTGTTTACTCCCAAACACATCAAATAAGTTGTTCATTCCCAAGGTTAATTTCTAAGTGAGATATCAAATGAGTCTAGGTTTTTTATTGATTTATGAAGACAAGAGCATACTCCCATATCAATTAATAAAAAAATACAAGTCAACCTTTGTTAAAATGCCTAAGAAACCACTTAATAAAGACAACATTTATTTGTATCCCCTAGGCAACCTACAAAGCACAAAGTGAGTAGTCCAATATTTTCAAAGTCTTGTACTAATGTCCTGCAAGGCCAACTATTAGTCATTTTAAAAGTCAATCTTAAGATTCAAGGTGCTAAAAAATGAAATAAATTAGTAACACAAAATCCTACAAGAAATTGAATATTTTTATTAACAAAGCGCAAACGACATTTCCTGGTTGCAGGCAATGTTCTGTGCATATGATAGTCAAAGAGCACACATGACAATCAGAGAACGTAGATGACACTCAAACTTTATAGATGACGGTCAATGTATGCATATGAGAGTTAGTAAAAATGTCAAAAAATAGTACACTTGACAACACATATGTCAAGGAGCACAGATGTCTGACAGGCACAAATGATAATTTATGGAGACGATAGTCAACCCACATAGATGATAGTTTAAAAACTATAGTCAATCAATTGTGATGCAAACAAATTTTTAAAATTTTTGCTAGCATTTAACTCTGTAAAAGTATCTCTCTGCCAGAAACCCGAGAGCTAAAAATATGAAATATCTCAAAAAATAGTTTTAAATCATCAAAATTAAATGTCCTTTTTAACCAAAGAAGAGATGACTATCTACACAGATGACCATTCTAGGTCGGAGATGACTCTGTGTATATTGCAGACAACGAAGCGTAACAAACTTTGGAAAATGGTGGAAATTTTTCAAAAAGTTTAAACTTTTAGGGATGTGGGTCCCATCAGGCATCCCAAAATGTGTATGATGAAAACTACCTATGTGGAACAAGCTTAGACATGAAAAAGTTAGGTAAATAAATCATTTAATTCTAATCTTACATGTTCATAAACTTGCAACTACACAAATCTTCCAACATAACCTCTAGTGAGCCAAAAATGTACACCCAAGACTAGTTGATTTTCTCTTAGAGAGGAATGTAGGTGTGCTCTCCCAAAACAAGATATAAATCCCACTTTGATTAAATGATAAAGGAATGATACTAAATGCAAACTAGATGGAAGTGATATTGAATGAAATCAAGAGCTAGTTATGGATAAATAGTCTCAAGCATTCAATGCAGGAAAGAGAAGTAGGAATGAAAACTAGATGCAAGATTCTAGTATTGAATGCAAAAATAATAATGCAAATACTATGATTAATGAAAAGAACTACCAAACAATGTTAGTAAAATAAATATATCTCTAAGCACAAACTAGCATGATAACTCTAATAAAAAATGATGGGTCCTTTACTCTTGGTTTGGGAGGACTTGGGTGAGGTGGATCTCATGTGGTAGCCACATAGGTGTCACATGAAGGACACATAAGTCATGCAAGAGTCTAATTTTTTTCACACATGTGTGAGGAAGCTGAGATGTGATTGCTCAATGTGTACTTAAAACATGGTCCAATTAGACATTTTTGGCAAGTGTAAGAAGTTGTCATCAAGATTGTAAGAAACCTTGTTTAGGAATTTTTAGCAATCTTTGAAAAGGTAAATTTTGGAAATTTTCTCACACATGTGTAGGAATCCAAAATGTAGCCTAATTAACCGTAGTTAATTAATTGATAGGTTGATTTTTTGAGAGTGATGTGGGTAGGGTAGGATCCAGGTCTAGATTTAGGATTAATTTAAATTAAATTTAGAGTAATCATAGCTTAGTAGAATGTTACAATGTGGAGGGAATAAATAAATTTAAAAAAATGATTTAAAATAGGAATTTAATGGAGGAAAGATATTAAATAAAATTTAATACACTTAGGGAGGAGGTATTTAAATTAAATTTAAATACTATAGAAGATGAACTTAATTTAATTAAATAAATATAATTAAATAGGTGGAAAATATAAAAAAATATAATTAAGTATCTATAATGTTAAGGGAGGATTTTAGGCATCTACAATACTGATAATAGCTATTACCACATCATATTTATCTCTATATCTTGTTCAAAATGAATTACCGCTTGATTGTAATATTTTACATTCATCATTGATTAATCGTGTACCTAATTTGATTGTGGCAGAATCATCTACCACATGGACATCGAAAAACATGAGCATATTTAAGAGACATGTTTATCATAAATTTGTATTTTGCATTCTACCAATTCTTATCTAAAATGGGAAGCATCCATGCATTTGTAATTTTTCTTATTCTTTCAAAAGGAAGACATTATTTTAGGTATTAGATCATGTTTTTTCTTCAAGCATCTACCAATTTTGTATAGCATTACACAGTGATGGGAGGGGGGGCGAGAGCTATATAGTCTCTATTTTTGCCTCTTATTAGTGGATATAATTTTAACTTGTAATGGATCTCATCATAAGGGCCTTGACTTAACCATCAATCAATTTTATATGTCTTTTTTTGTATTTTTCTCTCTCTAGAATTTTTTTTATTGCAATGAATTTTCTCTTTTCCTCTATTTTTAATATATTGCACTATAAATGAGTAATTAACATGGCCTATTAGTTAGGGTATATAATATTTTTTCATCTCCTGAATAATTTGTTTACATTTCTCCTTATGTTGTACTTGAGTGGTGGTGATGGTGAGAATATAGACTTTTCCTATCTAGTTATCCCTTTGTAGTTTAAAAATGAACATTATCTAACATGTTCCTTATTAAGCCATTTCCACACATGCTTACATTTTAAGTTTACATAAGGAGCTAGGAATATTTATAGAAACATCTAGGTCAACCATGTGATCTTATCTTATATTATCACTAGTTTTCTTATTGTATAGGAATAAGACACTCTTCATAATTATAGCTAGTCCTACCTCTCAACCTTCCCTATATAATCAACGAATCATATGTAAATTTTAAGTCCAACATAATTGTAATCCATTATGCCTATAATCAATGAATACTTTTTTCTTGTTTCTCTCTTCTGAAAGGTATCTTTTATTTTTTAATGATCCTAGATGATTGAGTCCATTATTAAATCTAACATGGTATGGATAGGGCCTTCTCCTACATAGTTTACCCCTTTATAGCATGTAAGAGAAACACTCTAAGTTAATTTTTATCGATGTAAAAAGTGACTTTATCAAACTAGTTAGCATATAGCATGCCTAGAGATCAAATTCCTATTCATATTGGTTAAGTTTCCACTTAGGGACTTTTAGTCTTTTTTCTCACTTTAAATCTACTTGAGACATGTGTACTGATTTTGTACGATACAAAGTACATACATATCAACCACTTACTCAGAGACTCATCAAGTGTGCTCACAAGCATCCCATTTCTAGGGTGGTAGACATTCATTATCTCTAACATTTTCAACTCATCATCCTTGCCTATGTATGCAAGGATCTCCACGTAAATCAATTACAATCATTGTAAATGATATATATTTATATTTGTGCGAAATTGGCTTCATTTTTAGAAGGTTGTTGTGCATTGTGATTCTAAAAAATTCTAACATGGCATCAAAGTAGTTCATATGCATTTCTTATTGCATCTAGATGATTCTTCACATAGATCTATCAGATCTAGTGTCATGGAGTTGAATAATCATCACTAATTAGTAATAATGGTTCGAGTAACAAAGAAATACAAATAATTGTTACTTTATTTTCTTGCAAGTTTTGCCCCGTGTGAACTTTTTGTTTCTAAGACAGTTTTTTTGGGGGCATAATCTCATTTTCTAGAGACACTGGAAATTGTTTGATCAAAAATCCACATTTTTATGAAATTATACCCAGTTTGTTGGTTTGTGGAATAATATTGGCAGGCTTGCAGATTTGCAGAGGTTTTAGTCTATGTTTGGTATTTTATATTGTATAAACAAGTTCATATAGATGTGAAAGAGGCCATAAAAATATGAGAAACCCATGATTTATGCTCTATATGGATAAATATGTTTGGGACCCAATGTTTCAATTTGTGTTAAGAGCTTTGTGACTCTTCTATCAACTAAGTAGGGACCTATTTATTTAAAGGAGGCTTCATATTTCAAGAATTTAGTTTATTTGATGTAGTAAGAATGTCAATCTTCCTATGGGGACTGTCTTAGTAGCCTCATTAATATCTTTCATAATGAAAGATTCAGTGCACCCTCCTTTTTAGCAATTGTTAAATCTGCTACTATTTCACCCTATTGAATATTTCCATGAGGTTGTATTGAGGTTGATCCTCCATTTAGCTGGTAGCATAAAGAAAACTCAAGGAGTGTGTGACGGTGAGAGTGTTTTTTATGTAGATAATGTTGGTTAAACAATGCAAAAAGCAATGATCTAAAGAGAAAAGAAGGGTTCACATGTTAATGTCAATAAGAGAGAGAATATGAGTTTGCAGAAGGGAAATGTAAGTGACACGTTGTAGGAGGCATTGAAGGCAATCAGGCAAATATTTAGCTTCAGGAATTTAAGCATAGAATCAGAGCTTAATTTGTTTTTGCCTCAAAATTTTTGCAAAGGTCCCTCAAAAGTTAGTTCACTCAAATCTAGATATCTATGTGTGCTTTCTCAAGATTGTGGAAGTGGTGGCATTCTGAATTGGGTTTTGAGAGAGAGAGAGAGAGAGAGAGAGAGAGAGAGAGAGAGAGAGAGAGAGAGAGAGAGAGAGAGAGATGAGATAGAGCTTAAGGAGGAAAATTAAGGCCCAAAATAGATAGAAATGGTGATGGGGGAATTGTGTTCCTATTCTTTTAAATTTATAATTGAAGACATCATTTCACTTTTATATCATGTAAACTTTACATTGATCTCAAAATGTGCTTAAATGTCATCGAACATGTATATGTAACATATATTGATCAATCTAATCCTTATTTATATATCAATTTTTGGTATTAGAAGTTTAAATCAAGTGATGAATATAGGAAACAACCAACCTCCATTGATTCAAGTAAGAGAAAAATCATGTTTTTGTATCAATTGTATTGAAAACAATGCAAATTATAATCAATGTAAGATTATTTCATGTGGATATATTTCACAATGGAAAATGAAATAATTGATCAGAATGCCTCCTTATGAAGATGATGAAAATGACATAAACATTCATGATCCTATATATTCAGTTGATTATGAACGTGTTTATAATTTAGTTGTTACAGGTGTGTGTGTGTGTGTGTGTGTGTGTGCATTCTTTATCTTTTATTTAATTTTAATTTATGAAAAGTGATATTTATGAGATGATTTATTTCTAGGTGATATTTTTTTTGTGGTTGTTGATCATGAGAATATAGAAGGTGTAGATTATTATCTACTAAGATGCATGAAAGAAAAATAAAAACTGCCAGAAATAATTGTAGATGGTGATGAACAAGAGTATCCTTTTGGTTCAATTGTTATTAAAGGGACCTATTATCAGAAAGCAAATATATACAATATTGGTGTTCAATTTATTGATTGCATGCCTAGCCAAAAATTTCTACATTGCAGTCACTCGGTTATAGTGACAAAGCTACAATTTGAGACAATTCCATGAAAAGGACATGGAAATCAAAAGTGGAGGTTGCCTATTGAAGAACATGAAAAATATTTGGAGATAATAAAAGATAGAGAGGATCCAGACTATATGTATCATGAGCTTTAGGCTTAGAAATTTTTTTAAATATGGCTTATACTTTGATATTTGAACTAGAGATACAATGAACTACTATATAGTTTGAGTTCTAGGAGTGGTATATATATAAATTTGGATCAAATGTTTTGATATATAATTACGGGTTATCTTTCATATTTGAACTAGAGATACATATATGCTTTGAAGGTTCAAATGTAATTATGTACATTACTTATATATTACATAGTGACAAGTTATATCCCCTAAAGACATCCACTTAAGACAATGTTCCTTAAGACATCTTGTTAAGACTAGCTTCATATCTCCTTAATCCACCCACTTAAGACATCGTGCCTTAAGACACCCCCTTAAGACTATCTTCATATCCCCTTAATAAGTTAACTTAAGACATCATGCCTTAAGATATCCCCTTAAGACATCCACTTAAGAAAGCATGCATTAAGACATCCCCTTAATACTAGCTTCATATCCCCTTAAGACATCCACTTAAGACATCGTGCCTTAAGATATGCCCTTATGTGTCACTTATATTGCTTTTAAATATGTCATTACTTATATTTCTTACTTATATACATATATTTCATATAAGTCGCTTATATTGCTTACTTATGTGTCACTTATATTACTTTTATTTCTCACTTATGTGTCACTTATATTGCTTTTAAATATTTCATTACTTATATTGTGTTACTTATGTGTTACTTGTGTGTTACTTATGTGTTACATATGTGGTACTTATGTGTTACATATTCCATTACTTATTCCTTATGTGTTACTTATATGCCTTACATGTGTTACTTTTATGCCTTATGTGTCACTTATATTGCTTTTAAATATAGCATTACTTATTGCTTACTTATATTGGTTACATGTGTACTTGGCCTACTTATGTGAACTTATGTGCTACATATGTGTTACTTATGTGTTAAATGTGTGCTACATATGTGTTACTTATGTGTTAGATATGTCATTACTTATTTCTTATGTGTTACTTATATTTCTTACATGTGTTACTTATATGCCTTACATGTGTTACTTATATGCCTTATGTGTCACTTATATTTCTTTTAAATGTGTCATTACTTATTTATTATGTGTTACTTATATTTCTTACATGTGTTACTTATATGTCTTACATGTGTTACTTATGTGAACTTATATGATTATGTGTTACTTATGTTGCTTTTAAATATTTCATTACTTATTGCTTATATTGGTTACATGTGTTAGTTATATACCTTACATGTGCTACCTAGTTTAGATACATTGGTTATATACATGAATTAATTTTGAAATTAATATAAATTGACCTTAACTATAGATTTCATTGATTGCACGATTATTAAATCAATATTAAAATTACTAACATATGTCATTTGTTTAAATATAAATATGTCATCTTAATACATGATAAATCAAGCTTTTAAAATGAGTCCATGTAAATCTCTATATCTAAACACATGTATCAAATATCAAATAGATCAATATCTACAACATAATAGAAATGTATCAAATAGATGAATGTCCACAACATAATAGATAAATGTCCAAAACATAGAAATGTATCTACAGTGTATCTAGAAACGTATCAACAAAATAGAAATGTATATATCCACAACATAGAAATGTATCAAATAGATCAATATCCACAACATAATAGATAAATGTCCACAACATATAAATGTATCTATAATGTATCTAGAAATGTATCAAAAAAAAAAATGTATCTATCCACAACATAGAAATGTATCAACAATGCAGATCTAGAAATTTATCAACAAAATAGAAATGTATCTATCCAAGACATTTAAATACATATCAAATAAATCAATGTCCACAACATAGAAATGTAGAACCACAACATAGAAACTCTAACTCAAGGCGCCCTCACCACCTAGTCCCTCACCCAATCCTCCACATGCTCATGGGGTCTATTAGAATACACAAATTCCATGTTAGAATATTTTATCTAACAAGAACATTTATATTTAATTTTGAAATATACATTTAAACTTGAAAAAAACTAAAAACATGTACATGTGTATCCTGATGAATCAGATCACCAGGTGCCTGTAAATCCCCATATGTGGCATCCATAGTAATCTCTTGTACACAATATATTTTAAAATATATATTTATATATATAAATTGTATATTTATTTTCAATCTCTACAATTATTTAATAAAAATTCAAAATTTTGGTTTCTTACCTGATCTATCTGTTGGAATGCATGTCCAATGTTTGATAACTCAGAAGAGTGTAAGGAAACTGCATCAATGTCACCATTCATAAGAAGAGATGAGAATCCAGTCTAAAATTGTACAAAAGGTGTCTTCTTTGGAGGAGGTTTCTTCTCTGGAGGTGTAGGGTAAACCGCACTCTATCATGAAGTTGTAGGACGTATCAGAATGTCCTCATGTCTCAAAGTACCTACCTATGCATCTTCATGTTCCTAATCAGTAGCAGTGGAGGATCTCTAAACCACTCATCAAATGAATGGAGACTCTCACTCTGAGTGATCCCATGCAATATAGAAATCCCATGATAAGAATCAAGGATATCACTTTCTAGCATGGAGCTCATCGCGTGCAGATGATCCTCGAGCTCTCATGTTATATCAGCAGGCATGGGGAACTTTTAGAGGATGTAAGGATCATAAAAATGATCTAATTGATCAAAACCTAGGCTCATACAAGATCATACCATGTACCTTCCCATGTGATCAGATGACAACTGGTCAACTTGAGTCATTATAGAGGAAATGCTAGAGTACATATCTAGGTGTGCCTCCTTAGCTGTAGGCTCTTGAGCTCCAGTGTGATCCTCTAAACCTTTTGTAAGAACCAAAAAATTTTGACCCACCAATATGCTCTTAGTAGGGGGTTGTGGTACATCAGGTTGCCTAAACTTATCTGCAAATCTGCCCCGCCCTTGACCTTCATGTCGTGGAAAGTGTGTGTAATCAACATCATACCCTAAATGGAATTCTCCATATAATTATTTGCATAAATAGAGTGTAACCTCATCCTTTTTTGGCCACCTATCCAACCATCTAGGATATATGAAGAGGACCACGAGGTCATCCTTACACCCTGTCATTCTATAAGCTCTCACAACTTTCTTCTCTAGGTATTCAGGTCCAAACCTGGCCTTAACATTGGTCATAGAAACAACCATATCAACAGTCCTCTATGTAATTGTCCTTCATACTATACTAGCTAAGCTATGATATAAAATTTTAATGGAGTTTTCATCATAGGTTTTGTATGATTAATCATTTTGAATCATACTCATAAGCTTAGTGTGAATGCATGTCAATCGCTCCCTATTAGGGAGGACAACAGTATTTTGTAGCATCTGGTCTAGTTGAGCTAGAGCAACATGAAATCTAGAAATAGTCTCATGTCTATGACTCTCCCTACTCTAGGGAGTACCATGGGATGAAGCTTGTGATGCATGGTCACTATCACCATGTACACTAGGCTCTGAATCAGTGGATTCCATGATGTATGATGTATAAACTACAAGTGTGCACATGCACATTAAATATAATTAACAAAATAATTCATGTGTATATACATATATGACATCAAGTAAATTTACAAAATATACATTTGAATCATATCTAAAATTAAACATTAACCATGTTAGCACTGTTAAAATCTTGAAGAAAATCTGGTCTAAATCATAAAACCCTGCTAAGTCTTGCTATCTCCTTAGGTCCTATTTTCAAATTTCTAGTCGTTGGTGGTAAAAACCTAAGTCTCTGGCTCATGCTTCTAATTTCTCATTACCTTTTTTGATTCACTTAAATCTCTTAAACCCATGTGCCTTATGTTTTATGTCCGAGCGGAGCCGTCTCTTTTAATATTTCCTAAATGTCTTAGTAGGGTGGTATTTTTAATTTTTCCCAAGTCTATGCCTCTGCATGCCTTTATTACCTTTTACATCTACCAAACATGTTTATTAAGATCATATGGTTGTTTCTTTGCCTTAAAGTGCAAGATGAAGTTCTTAACTCATCAAGGCAATGCAACAAGTTGTCACATGTGATAGGCCATTTTAATGGCATACTTTAGATACCCTATAAGAACTTTTGATAGGTATTTTCTTATGTTTTATTTTATTATCAGAGAATTTATGCTTTAAAAATGTTAATATGTGGTAGTCAACCATTGAACCTATGCTATGGACATATGCTTACTTAATATGCTTTATCTCGATGAATGTACTATGTTTATTACTATGGGACTATGATCATGTTTTATGAATGAATTGACTGTTTGAGAAATAGATAATGCATATGTACTTTAAATTATTATTTTCTATGAATACTTTTATCCTAACAATTTTAATGTAGTGCATCAAAGTAGTAACCGTCATCTTGTTCAGGTGAGCATGTCTATATGTTGAATGCTTGACTTGGTCCTGCAACAAACGCACACGGATGAAACATCGGCATAGCAGTAGTGGAAGGTTTCCAGTTAATATAGGTGGAGATGATTGAGCAAAGACTTTGCAAATGCAATAATTTCCCTGATGAAATCTAGGAGAGAGTGGGAAGTTAGATCTACTGTCTAAGCAGTTCTTTCCTCTTTTCTGGACCGATTCCATTTCCAATTTTCTAGCTTTCCTTTCTATTAGTTGTTTGTAATAAAAGCTCCACCTTTTCTTAGGGCATGTTGAGTTTAGCAGTTAGATTTTTTCCTATAAATAAATCCCCACTCCTATGTGAGAAGGAGGGAATTATTATATGATATTTTCAATATAGTTTAATTCTATTATTTTACTATTGATAAGAATATTTGTACTATGTTATTCATTTTAATGAGAAAATGAAGTGTTGAGATCAGTTCTGTGTAATTGAGTGTTATGGGTACTCACGCAAGGGGGCCCACTTGATGAGGAATCCATAGTTAGATTCATTTTAGTTTAGTTCACTTTCCTTCATTCTCGTCATTTCAATTCCTATGCTGAATAGCTCCTACGGCCAAAGCCATAGGACAGCTACCGCTTCCTGTGGCCGAGCGACAGAGTAACTAAGGCATTGTAGTTATTTTGTGCACTCTTCCATCCTGCTATCAGCATTCAATTCCATCATATAATTTCAAGTATTCAATTTCACAATAATATTTTAGCTTTCCTTTGAGTATTCATTTCATGCAGCAATAGTATAGTTTCCCTTCGAAATAATTTACATCCAACAACCATAGAATAGTTTCTTTCCAAAATTTGTTTCCTGTAGAAATTATAGAATGATTGGTTGAGAAAGTGCTCAGTGCATATATTTTTCTGGCCTGTTTCAAGTAACACGTCCATGGGTTTGACATATTAAATGAGTTTCTTATAAAGAGGATGAAGTGCTTAGTTGATGTCCAATCCCTGAGTTAAAGGATTATGCCTAGTTTCTGAGCCTTTATAATGAGCGATCATTTTTGGCACCGCTCTTAGGGATGGCATTGAGCTTGGTTCTTATTCAACCATTCCTAGGATTTTTTTTCATTCTTTCATTCCCTTCTTTAATTAGATTAAGCCTGATCTTGAAAAAACAAACTACTATTCACATCATTCCATACTATCTGCATGCATAATAGATGAGGAGACGCCCAAGGAAGGTACTTTCCAAATCCATGCTGTAACTTATTTGAAGAAGAAAGCTAGTTTTTTTACACTAATTTTTAGCTACCAAAAGCCCCTTCATCATCCTCATCTTCTGAGGGTGACTTTCATGGGTTCTTCCAGGAACAACCAGAAGCCAATCTATTTGCTGAAGCCTTTGCCAACCTAGAGCTCCAAAATCCTTGAGAAGAAAATCCTTGGCAGTTAATCATCTATCAACCTTAGAACCCACCTCAAAATCCACCTTAGCAACCATGAAGGATGGCCAATCCTACTTCATTTCCTTTTCCCATCTCCAATCAATGAGATAATAACAACCTCAAAAATATTCCCTCTTCAGCTCTTCCAAAATTTTACGGCCTTGTCACAGAGGATCTAGATATCTTTCTCTTTGAGTTTGATATCTTTTTTAGGAGCTATGACTACACCACTGATGCCCACAGGCTTAAGCTCTTTCCTACAACACTTAAAGAGTTTGTATTGCAATGGTTTATGGGTGTAGGACAAGATGTTGTCCACAATTGGGATGAAATGAAGGATGTTTTCTTGCTTAAATACAAGGAGTATTGTCAAGGAAATGATATGCGAGGAGATGACATCTTTAAGATGTCACAAAAGGAGGATGAGAGTCTTGAAGATTATGTCTCAAGGTTCATGTTCAGTTTGTAGAAGAATACTCAGTATGAGCTTAATGAAGAATCTCAGGAATTTCTCTTTTTGTGAGGCATTCATGAGGGATGCAAAGAGGCACTAGACCTAATGGCTAGAGGAGATATCACCCAGGCATTATGGGATGATATATGGAAGATCTGCCTTAATTACTCAAGAGCTACTATTAAGAAAGGAAGGGGATATAGGTCCACCTTGGGGAAGTCCAATGGTGTTGGTGCTTCATAGACAAAGATAACCAATCTCTTGTCCGATTTTAAGAAAGATATCATTAACAACATGGCCACTCAACTAGACACCATGCAGGCTAAAAAGAAACATGAGGAAGAAGAGGCCATGCTAGCATAATTATGTCCACATTGTAGATAAAAGAAGAGAGACTACAGATGCAAACTGGTTGCTAACATGGAGACCACACAAATCTCAACCGATTACAAACCAATTGAACCAGAGGATGATCAGTTGTTCTTTGTTGCTTAGCGATGACCATAGGTATAGAGACAAGGTATGCCTCAGGACCCTCTTTCATTTAGTGGTCCTTTTTATAATAATCAATGGCAACCCCCCATGAATTACCAAAATCCTCCCTGGAATAATTCCCTGAATTAGTGGCATAATTACCCCAATACAGTGGCCAAACCCTCAAGGGGGTTGGAAACAACCTCAAGGGGCATGGAAGCCACCATGGGGTAATTGGGAGAAAAACCCATGGTGACGAGGCAACCAGCAATGGCCAAATCAACCACAAGGATTTTTGCCACCACTTATGTAGCGTCCACAACAGCAACCTCTTTTTCCACCTCCTACAACCACTAACCTACCTCCTAAGCCTACTTAGTTACCTACACAGCCACAACCAAACCCCAACAATTGACCTCCTCCACCTCAACAAAAATGTGTATGCT
The DNA here is from genome assembly GCA_018584345.1 of Thuja plicata. NCBI lineage: Eukaryota > Viridiplantae > Streptophyta > Pinopsida > Cupressales > Cupressaceae > Thuja > Thuja plicata. The sequence goes on along the minus strand of MU226071.1, from coordinate 2,469,222 downwards.
ACAGACCCATAATAGTATCCCCTGTAATCCCCTACGTATGCAATCAACCTTGATGATATTCACCTACAATCTGATACCACTCTGCCTATACCTGAGCCTCTTGTAATTACTGAAATACCTTATGAGGAGCTCTATCAACTCAATAGTCCATCTACTCTAGTAGCCCTTGCACCACCAGCTAAAGCCAATCAACATACCATTCCTCTTTTTCTACAAATATTGCAGCATAAAAATCTAAAAACCACTGATGAAGAAGATTTCAATATCCTTGACCAACTAAAGAATGTTAGCATCCAAATTCCCCTTTTCTAGGCAATCAAAGATGTTCCCATATATGGAAAAGCCATCAAGGAAGATTTATTTAAAAAGCCTGGTTGCAAGAAGAAGGATCCCTAGACTATCCATGTCCTGGGCAAATTGGCGAACATCATGTTAGGGAAGCTTACCATCCCAAAATATTATGACCCTGGTAGTGTTGTTGTCGATTTCATTATTAATGGGATGAATATCAGAAAAATCCTTGATTGATCTTGGAGCTACCATTAATGTCATGACCAAGGACATTATGCAATGCCTTGGTATCACCAACCTCTGCAATACACCTATTGTCTTGCAGCTCACAGACAGTTCGACTGTAAAGCCTGATGGAGTGGTGGAGGACATTGTGGTTGACCTTGAGTCTTGGTCCTACCCTACAGATTTCATGATTCTCTAACTAAAATCTACTTTAGGAGGCTAGCCAATTATTCTGGGATGTCCTTGGCTGGCTACTGCTGATGCCTATATTGGTTTTCAGTCAGAAGATATGACCATTTCTAATGGCCAGTACACCAAAAATTTGGCCTTGTATCCCCCTGCTAAACCTCAGATGGAACAAGCCTCTCCCATATGGCCAAATGTAGGAGAAGAAGCTGAAGTTATTAATTCAGTCTCCTAGTTAATGATGTTAACAAGGGATCCCTTCCTACAGATTCAGGAGGAAGATAAAGTAATCACCAACATCATGTATAACCAGTATGGATCAAACTTAGACCCTTTGGATAGTTCCTTCCAAAACTACTCCCTGTAGCCATTGTACTCTGATTACCAAATATCTTCCCATGTATTAAACCAGCTCTATTGCCAAATTCTTCCCTATGAGATCCAATTGCCCTCATTAACCGATGCATCTATGGGCGAGCTCACCAAGTTACTGAAGAACCATGCTACAACTTTTTCCTGGGATTATGCTGATATGAAAGGTCTGGACCCAAAGTTATGCACTCATAGGATTTTCCTAAAGGAGGATAAACCCCTAGTAAGGCAATTTCAAACATGTATCAACCTTGCCCTCTGTGAGATAGTCAAAGCCGAACTCCAAAAACTCCTTAAAGCCAGCTTCATATACCCTATATTAGATAGCCAGTGGGTTTCCCCACTAGTCATAGTTCCTAAGAAAGGTGGCAAGTGGAGAGTGTGTGTGGATTACAGAGAGCTTAACAATGCCACTAAAAAGGACCATTTTCCTCTTTCGTTCATTGACTAGGTTCTAGACTCTCTAGCACGGAAGAAATACTTTTCTTTCTTAGATGGGTATAGTGGATATAATCAAATCTGGATTCTTCCTAGGGATCAGGAAAAGACCACATTCACCTGCCCATGGGGGAATTTTTCTTAATAATTTTTACCATTTGGCCTCTGCAACACTCCTGCTACTTTTTAGCGGGTGCTTATCAACATTTTTTTTGACACTTCCCATGACTGTATGGAGATCTACATGGATGACTTTACAACTTATGGTGAAACTTATGAGGAAGTGTTTGGAAATTTGGAAAAAGTCCTCATCAGTTGCAAAGAACACAACCTGTCTTTCAATAATGAGAAGTGTTTTATGATGATGCAAAAAGGAGTAGTGCTTGGTCACTATAAATCTACTCTTGGCATTCAGGTAGACCCAGCCAAAATTGAAGTCATTGTGAATCTGCCTACCCCAGCCAAACAAAAAGATGTCAGAAGATTTCTTGGTCACGCTGGGTATTACAGAAGATTCATAAAGGAATTCAGCAAGATGGTCATCTCTATGTATTCACTGCTAATTAAAGATGTTGACTTTATCTAGACATCAAACTGTGATGAATCTTTCCAGCAGATGAAGTCTATACTCACTCAGGCACCTATTTTGTGAGGTCCTAATTGGACACTCCCATTCCACATACATACAAATGCCTCAAGTCATGCCTTTGGAGTTGTTCTTGGATAAAAGGAAGGTACTCTAGAACATGATATTTATTTCATTAGCAAAAACCTACAAGGAGCTGAGTTCAATTATACAGTTACGGAAAAGGAGCTATTGGTTGTTATATATGCTCTGAAAAAATTCCACCACTATGTCACTGGTTATCAAATCTTTGTGCATATGGACCATGCAGCTATTAAGTACTTAGCTAACAAACCTAAAATAATATGGAGGTTAGCTAAATGGTTTTTTCTGCTATAGGAGTTTGATATTACCATCATAGATAAGCTAGGAAAATCAAATATGGTGGCCGATTTTCTCTCACACCTGCAGAATGTTGATGAACCTATGGCAATTGATGATAGTTTCCCTGATGACCACCTATTCTCCATTGCAGCTTAAGAACCTTGGTACATTGATATTGCTAACTATCTATTTTCCCAAAAGGTACCACCACACTTCTCTCCAAAGGAAAAGCGGTTACTAAAAGAGAAAATTTTCAACTTTTCTTGTATTTTTGATTGTTTGTTCTATACTGGCCCTGACCAAATATTGAGAAGATGTATTCGAAAGGACAAAACTTATGACATCCACCAGGATTGTCATGATGAGCCATGTGGAGGATATTTTTCTACCAAAAGGATAGCCATGAAGGTACTTAAGACTAGTTACTACTGTCCATCCCTCTACAAGGATTAAACCAATTACAAAAGGAAGTGTGATCGATGTGAGAGGCTGGGGTGACCTACTAAATCTGATGAAATGCCACTCTTTCCATAGGTTGTAGTGACTCCATTTGATAAATGGGGAATCAATTTTGTCGACGCCATCAGTCCTACATCTGATGATAATTTGTACATACTTGTATGTACTAATTATGTGACCAAGTGGGTGGAGATTAGATCCATGAAGCATGCCAGGGATAACAGAGTTGCATAGTTTCTATATGAGCAAATATTCATGCGCTATGGTGTACCCTGAGAGTTAGTCATTAGTCAAGGAGCTCAATTTACCTCTACATTGCTTACTACTCTGATGAACGAATATAATATTTTCCACTAGAAATCAAGCCCCTATCACCCACAGGTGAATGGTCAGGAAGAAATCACTAATAGGGATATAGAAGCTATCCTCATGAAGACAGTTCAGTTGCACAAGAAAGATTGGAGCAGTTGTTAGAATAGTCCCAAAGGATAACTGAGAGGGAGGGTGAATCAGTTATCAGTAAATTTACTTCTTTTTACTTCTTTAACTCTAGAATACAATAAAGTAAATACACATTCAAATAACACAATACACAACACACAATTTGATTACGGGGAAACCAAATGGTAAAAACCCCGGTGGGAATTAGTACCCATAATGAACTATACTTGTTTATAGTAATCCTTGTTAGAAGATATTTCAACCCTATTAGGAGTTTTACTTTATAATGCAATAAGTATAGTGACCTGGTTAAGGGTCGGACCCTATTAGGAGTCTTTTACAAATAACCCTGTTAGGGGTGGTGGACTCACTGCCCAAAAGCTTGTTGCTTCAATGGTGAAGGCTACAACCTTCTGTATAATAGATATGAACTATATCTGATGATGAAATATAGAGTAGACCTGATGTCTTGATCAGTTCTAGTGTATTACAATCTTTCACTTCTTCTTCACATAGACTCTTGATGAATGAACCACATCAGATATTATGCTCTATACATCTTATATCTCTTTTCGTATCATTCACACTTAGCGTATCACAAATGAATTGCTATAAGTATCTTCCTCAAAGTATAAGATCATGGGACCTATAGGACAACTCTTTATAACATCCTTGTCGGCTCTACTAAGCACACAAGCATAGTTACAACCGTGCAAGTATAAATTGAATAGACGCGACGCTTCACTAAGTCGGCTTCACCAAATTAACTCTAACTTTGCAATCTTCTTGAAACACATTTGGCACCTTTAGATAACTATCATCAACTCATAACTAATCATGAATATACACATTCATATCCTAAAGATAGGTGCAACTCAAGAAACACGTTACATACGTTGGCTCTGAATAGATACTCTTCTAGAACTGTAACTGCCAATAATGAAATTACATGACTTGACTGAAACATCATATCTAGATCTGTGTGTATGAACATAACATAATAAACATGTCTAAAACACATATCTAACCATGCAAGTCTTTGTGTCATCATTCTGATAAGTACATACAGAATCACTATTGTGTATTATATGTTGTCATCAATGACAAACATACAATCAATCAACTGAACAAAAACAAATCTCCAACAATATCCCCCTTTGACATTGATGGAAACATATGATATCAAAAACATCCTATGTTCATGGTGTCCTCTTTCTTTTACAATCTTCTCAATATCCTCATCAAAGATTTCTCTACACTGCTGCAATTCCTCTTACTGTGTTTTTGTTCCATATATGTACTCCCCCAGAGTATATGCTCCCCCTTAGTACATACTCCCCCTTTGACATCAATGGTGAAAGGTGCCATAAACCATTAGGCACAGGTACTACTCCAGAAGTAGAGTAGTCAACCATTCATCAGTCACTTAATGACTGATGTTCTTGCTGCTTCTTCTAAACAAACTTAGGAGAGGGAATTACTCCCAACTTCTCCCTGAGCTACTCAAAAGTATCCTTTGATAAGGGCTTTGTGAAAATATTTTCCAATTGTTCTTTGGTGCTCACATAGTCAAATTTCACTTCTTTGTATACAACCTTTTCTCTTAAAAAATGGTACTTGATCTCTATGTGTTTTATCTTTGCATGCATCACAGGGTTCTTAGACATGTTGATAGTGCTAGTGTTATCATAGTGAATAAAAATAGGATAATCAACCTGAATGCCAAAGTCTTTAACCATATCCTTGATCCAAACCATGGCTGAACAATTTAGTGCTACTGCAAGATATTCAACTTCTACTATTGACTGGGAAATACAATTCTACTTCTTGCTTATCCAAGAGACCAACCTATCTCCAAGAAATATTGCTCCTCCTGAAGTTCTCTTCCTATCATCAATACAACCTGCCCAATCTGCATCTGTATACACATGAAGTTGTACATTCTCTGATTTAGGATACCATAAACCATAGTCTATAGTTCCCTTTAGATATCTGAATATCCTCTTGATTGCCATTAGGTGATTCTATTTAGGTTCAACTTCAAATCTTCCAACAATGCCAACTGCATTAGATATGTCAGGTCTAGATTGAGTTAGATAAATGAGTTTACCAATCATAGATTTGTACAATGTCTTATCAATTGCTGTGGAATCATCATCTTTTGAAAGCTTTCTTCTTGTTATCATGGGAGTGCATACTGGCTTACAGTCTTCCATCTAGAAGGTCTTCAATATTTCCTTCACATATTTTTACTGATTAATGAATATACCTTTGTCTATCTGCTTTACATTCAATCCCAAAAAGTATTTTATAGGACCAATCATGCTCATTTCAAATTAATTCTACATTTCTTTTGCAAATGTTGTACTAAGATTGTCATTACCTCCAAAGATAATGTCATCAACAAATATGGCAACTAGTAGTAATCCATCAGGTGTCTCTCTTGTGAATAGGTTAAAATCTACTGCTCCTTTCTTGAATCCAATCTTGGTAAGATAACCATCAAGTCTCTCATACCAAGCTCTTGGGGCTTGTTTAAGACTATAGAGTGCTTTCTTCAATCTGCATACCATGTCTGATTTATCTGAAAGATTAAATCCTTCAGGATGTTCTATGTAGACTTCTTCCTTCAAGTCACCATTCAGAAAATCTGACTTTACATCCATTTGATAAAATTTAAAGTCTTTGAATGTTGCATAGGCCAAGAAAAATTTAATGGCTTCTAGTCTACTCACTGCAGAAAATGTATCAGTGTATTCTATTCCTTCTCTCTACGCATATCCTTTACATACTAATCTTGCTTTATTTCTAACTACTGTACCATCTTCATTCATCTTGTTTCTGAATACCCACTTTGTTCCAATCACATTTTTGTCACTGGGTCTAGGGACCAATCCATGTATCATTTTTAATTTTCTGATCTAATTATTTTTTCATTGCATTCTTCCAATCAGAATCATTACAAGCATCTTCAATACTTAAAGGTTCAATCTATGAAAGTAAACATACCTCTTCATCCATTTCTATACTTTTTCTTTTGATTTAGTCAAAACACTGCTGCTCTAATCTCCAATGATATCATCTTTAGAGTGGTATCTAGATGTGAATTTTGGAACCTTAGGTGTGACTTCTTCTTCTATAATCTCTGATTCTTCCCTGCTTGATTCAGGGTCATTGCATGAAACATCAATGCAATCAAATATTTCTTCAATAATAGTATCTTTGCTGCTAGGCCTTGGTTCATCTTCAATCATAGGTGCATATTCATAGTATCTCTCTTGAACCATAAACTTCTCATCAATTTTTACATGAGTACTTTCAATTATTTTTTTCAATCTCAAATTGAAACATCTATATGCTTTGCTTTTTGTAGAGTAACCAAGGAAAATACCTTTAGCACTTTTGGCATCAAACTTACCAACACCATCATCTCTCTTGATGTAGCACTTGCTACCAAAGATTCTAAAATACTTTACTATAGGTACATTACCAAACCAAAGTTCATAGGGTGTCATATCTTCTCCTGGCCTCAATTGAGTTTTGTTGATAGTATAGACTATTGTATTCACTGCATCTCTCGAATATGTGTGTGAAACTTTTCCTTCAATCATCATAGTATGCACTATATGAAGTATAATCATGTTCCTCCTTTCTGCAATCCCATTCTGCTGAGGGGTTCTAGGTGCACTCAACTATCTTTTAATTCCATGTTCTTCACAATAGTCATAAAACTGATCTCAAAAATTTCTGTTTTAATCCAGATTCATTCTCAACCTTAGCTTTGAGTATTTTGAACTTCTCAAAGGCTTCAGATTTCTCCTTTAAGAACGCAACCCATATCATCCTAGAAAAATCATCAACAAACAAAATGAAATACCTTTCTCCGTAGTATGATCTTGTTTGGGTAGGACCACATAAATATGTATGTACTAGGTCCAATTTGTTTTCAGCTAAGTTCTCCTTGCTTCTGAAGGAACTCCTTACATGCTTTCCCATAATGCATTCCCTACACATTGTGTCAACTATTTTTGCAATACTAGGAAAGTCTCTGACTACCTTGACATTACTTATCTTTACTATGTTATCAAAATTGATATGACATAGTCTCTTGTGCCATAACCAACTATCATCCACTTTTGCAACAAAACAACTTACATAAGAATTGAGTTAAAAAACATTACCTTTTGTTTTGGAGCCTAATGTAATCATGTCTCCATCCTTGTTGTTAATGATGCATTTGTTGTCTTTGAACTCCAAATGATAACCTTTGTCAAGTAGTTGTCCAACACTTAGGAAGTTATGATGTAATCCATCAACATATAGAATATCATTTGTCTTGTTCTTTCCATCCAAGGTGATAGAACCTCTTCCTATGATAGGTTTAGGAGTATTATCTCCAAATATAACCATACCACCTTTGTATTTGTCTAAATGAAAAAATCTAACTTTATCACCTCTCATATGATGAGAGCATCCACTGCCAATGATCCAATGAGTTCTGATGTCTGCTTTGGAATCTAAGGCTAACTCTTGTTCTTCCTTTTCATCTGCAATGTCCATTTCCTCAAGAAACCTTTCCATGTCTCTAAGGGCAATGAATCCAATTTCATCTTCTCCTGAATATTCATCAGTTACACCTTCTTCAACATGATAACATTCCTTTTTATATTTAGGTTTGTAATCAGATCTGAACTTCTTGACTCTTGTGGGACACTTAGATGCAAAGTGACCAATCTTATTGCATGAAAAACATTTGAATGGAAGTTGTCCTTCATATTTTCCTTTTCCTTTCTTTTCTCTTTTAGAAATCATAGCAATGATTTCTTATAGTTCTTCATCAACTTCTTCTTTCTCATTATGACTGGAGATGTGTAAGGATTTCTTACCATGGATTGAGGCTTTGAAAGTTGTTTCACTTTTAGGTTTAGTCTTCAATATTGATATCTCAAATGCAAATATTTTTCTAATCAAAGTCTCTCTCTTGAAGTCTTGTGAGAATTTCATGGTTTCCTCTAGAATATTGATCTTGTTTTCATAGTCTAATGTTAAATTAGTTAGCAGCTTGTCCATTATGTGTTCTTCTGATATTTCTCCACCATTTTTTCTAATTCCAGAGTCTGCTTCATTTATCCTTTGATTGTAGGCTCTAATGTTCTCTTCAGGTAACATCTCAAGACTGTTGTATTTCTTTTTCCATGTCTTCCTGCATGCATTCTTTTCTTGAATATCTCCTTCAAACATATCTTCTAAATACTTCCATATGGTATATTCTCTATCAATTTTCTTGATCTTAGAAAACTCACTGTCGGATAAGGTACTGATTAGGGCTTCTTTAGAAATTGCATTATTGGTAAATGTTTCCTTTTGTCTATTAGTAACATCATCCTTTGCAAGGTCTTTCAGAGATGGAATTACAACTTCTTTTGTAGCAATTTCAAATATCTCAAAGCCAACACACTGTAGATGTGTTATCATTTTGTTTTTCCAATCCAGATAATTTTCTCCATCAAACTTAGGGCTCTCTTTTCTGAAGTAAGACATATGATCTACCTTAAGTTGTTAGGCTTCTTCTCGAAGGCAACAGGCTCTGATACCAATTGTTAGAATAGTCCCAAAGGATAATTGAGAAGGGGGGGTGAATCAGTTAGCAATAACTTTACTTCTTTTTACTTCTTTAACTCAATAATACAATAAAGTAAATACACATTCAAATAACATAGTACACAACACACAATTTGATTATGGGGAAACCAAATGGTAAAAACCCCGGTGGGAATTAGTACCCACAATGAACTATACTTGTTTATAGTA
>MU226071.1:2444402-2460000 GCA_018584345.1 Thuja plicata | reverse complement strand
CAATAAAGTAAATACACATTCAAATAACATAGTACACAACACACAATTTGATTATGGGGAAACCAAATGGTAAAAACCCCGGTGGGAATTAGTACCCACAATGAACTATACTTGTTTATAGTAATCCCTGATAGAAGATATTTCAACCCTATTAGGAGTTGTACTTTACAATGCAATAAGTATAGTGACTTGGTTAAGGGTTGAACCATGTTAGGAGTCTTTTACAAATAGCCCTATTAGGGGTGGTGGACTCACTATCCAAAAGCTCACTAGTTCAATGGTGAAGGCTACAACCTTCTGTATAATAGACATGCACTATATCTGATGATGAACTGTAGAGTAGACCTACTATCTTGATTAGTTCCATTGTATTACAATCTTTCACTTCTTCTTCACATAGACTCTTGATGAATGAACCACATCAGATATTCATATGTATACATCTTCTGTCTCTTTTCATATCATTCACACTTAGCGTATCACAAATGACTTGCTATAAGTATCTTCCTCAAAGTATAAGATCATGGAACCTGTAAGACAACTCTTTATAACATCCTTGTCAGCTCTACTAAGAACGCAAGCATAATTACAACCGCGCAAGTATAAACTAAATAGACGCGACGCTTCACTAAGTCGGCTTCACCAAATTAACTCTAACTTTGCAATCTTCTTGAAACATGTTTGGCACCTTTAGATAACTATCATCAACTCATAACTAATCATGAATATACACATGCATATCCTGAAGATAGGCACAACTCAAGAAAAATATTACATACGTCAACTCTGAACAGATACTCTTCCAGAACTATAACTACCAATAACATAATTCCACAACTTGACTGAAACATCATATCTACATCTGTGTGTATGAACATAACATAATAAACATGTCTACAACATGTATCTAACCATGCAAGTCTTCATGTCATCATTCTGATAATTACATATAGAATCACTACTATGGATTATATGTTGTCATCAATGACAAACATACAATCAATCAACTCAATAGAAACAAATCTCCAACAACAGTCACCTCCAAGAAGTAGTATGGGCCTACCAAACTACATTGAAAACCACAACAGGGTTAATCCTTTTGTTTTTTTATATGGAAAAATAGGTGTGATGCCAATTAAGTTTGAACATAAGAATTTACGCATGACATTGTAGCTCAACATTGATCTTACTGAAGCACAACACGACAGGATCCTGCAGCTTAACCAGCTAGATGAGATAAGGAAAGCCACCCCACAACACATAGAATTGGTTCAGACATAGAGAAAAAAGTGGCATGATTCTTATATCCTTTCCAAATAGTTTGCTCCTAGTGACTGGGCTCTTTTGTATGATGCCAGATTCCAAAAAACCCAAGGTAAGCTTACAACATATTGGCTTGGCCCTTAAGAGATCATACATGTTTATGCTAATGGAGAAATTTAGCTATCCACCATCGACCTATACATTTAAAGTTACTGGTGAATGGTCATAGGCTTTGCTTATACCATAAACCTCAGACAAAGGCTAATTTCCTATAGAAGTTTAAGATTTCTCCTTCCACATCTGGACCTCCTGCAGCCATAGAACCTCCTATAGCCAAACTACCTCCTGCATTCGATGAACCTCCTCCTCCTGTTGAAGACTTTCCTATAGCTGAAGGACCTCCTGCAACTGAAGAACCTCCTCCAACTGAAGACTTTCCTATATCTTAAGGGCCTCTTCCTGCTGAGGGTATTCTTGCAGCCAATCAGAGTAATTATTTTCTCCGGTCATCTCTTTGAAATTTTTTGACATGTGGTCATAATAAATTTTTTGTTTCCCATGAAAAATTGCTTATCCATAATAAAAACATCATCCCATTAGCTTTTCATCACCTTTTCCGCCATCAAAGTATTCACATCACCCCATTATTGCGCTAGCTCAAAGTTTTTCTAGATTTGGGCATTTAATGGTATAATATTCCAAGGTACGCATTACTTTATTGTTTCAAAAAGTTTTTTTTGCTTCACTTGATATGATTATGATACATTTTAATTAATATAGTGATTCATCCATGATTTTTCCATACATCTCCATGCAAGTGTGGACACTTGTCATCTTTTTCATAGGGGGCAGTAAATAGATTTTGTGTGTAATAACTGAAATATCCCATCAGCTCAAATATTACATCAGTTTCAAATCTATTGTCATAATTTTCATCCTTTGTCATTACTATTTTTGCTACCAGAATTGTACTAAGACATCATGTCAAAAATGATGATTTGACAACCCCTGCGTGTAACCTTTCGAAACCAGCCCTGTCTTTTTAACTCAAAATTTCAGCTTAGATTCACAACACTATTTCAAAAAAAATTCTTTTGTGTCTTGTCTACGTTACCTAGAAACCTAGAAAGTTTTATTCCAATTTTGGGCACAGCAATGCCATTTCTGTAAAACAAATAGTTAGTAGCAGTGGAGTAAGAGAGTTTTTCTGAGTTTTTCAAAAATTGTTGGAAATTTCAAACATCAAAATGGGTGGTTCTCCTATACGGAATGAACTAGAAAACCACTTTGCTTTCTTATAGGACCAGGACAGTGTTCAGGTTTTTAACAGAGTAGGGTGGCTAACCTATATTGTTAGGTTAAATGGGTATGATGAAGCCACGACACTGGAATTCTTGAGAACTTACAGAAATGGAGTTGCATATGTTAAAGAGTTACAAATTGAAGCTTCTAAAGCATGAATTTCTGAAGTCTCTGGACTTCCTTCTACAAGAGAAGTGTTTCTACATGGGCGTGATGCATGCACAACTAGAGAGGAGATTTATTTGCCAGCAGATGCCCCAATAAATTACATCAAATAGGGTGTTAAGAGGACATCTCTTCCAGGAGAATATCCTCAACTGGCAGTTCATATTATCGGGTACATTACCTATGAGGGTCATTTTTCCTTCCTGCATGTAGTTCACTTTAAATTATTAAGCCATTTATGGCATGAGTGTTTAGTAAATGTTCCCAATTTTCTTTACGCCCTTTTGAATTTAAGTGCTGAAGAGGTACAAAAGGGGCGGAAGAATGCAATGACCCACAATGGTTTAATCAAAATTTTGGTGGAAAGGTCACTGAGGGATGTCTCTCCCGTGTCTTGGTACAGATTTATTGTAGCGCCTCATGTTCAATTGCATGGAGAAGGGCCACAGCCCAAAATTCAAGAACAACAAGGAAATAACCCTGATGAGGATGAAGAATTTGTTGAGAAAGATGAACCTCTGAGAAATCCTTCTCCTTCGAGAGTTAATGTGGAAAATGTGGCATCCGACCATCTAAAACCTACCTCAGGGAGTAGAGAAACCAAGGTTTCCATAGTTTCTTGGTAAAAAGATAAAAAGGGCAAGGGTAAATCCAAGATGGCAGAATATATGAGTCAAGATGTTCCTATTTCTCCTGCAGTCACACCTACCAAGAAAAGAAAAATTTCACAAAAGCAACCTATATCTTCTATTGATACTCCATTGTGTAGAAGCATTCATTTGAACAATACACCAAAAGATAGTAAGGATTCCCATGTTACGGTTGAGTCTTCTCATGTCTCCTCTGAGGAGCCCTTACAAGAATAGCCACAAGAAGGTAGTCTGATTGCAGAATGCCATGGTATGATGGAAAAGGATCCTGTAGCCACTGAAGTGGTTAAAGAAGTAGAGTATGTAATTCTAGAGGTATCAAAATCTAAAGGAGCCAAAAGAGAATCTTCTTCTCTACAGGAAGGAAATCACAGGGAAAAGCCCCTTGTTCTAGACAACATGCCAGTTTGTACAAAGAAAGAAGAAGGCCCACAAGTAGCCAGGCCAAACCCACATAGGAAACCAAAAGAGGTAAGTGTTCATGCTCTCTCGGTTGACTATTTTAATGCAATGAAATACAAAAGTTGATGTGAGATTTGGAAAATACAAAATTGAGAAGAGATCTCAAAAGGAAACAACAAGAAATTAAATTCCTACAAAATAAAATAAATAACATTATAGATATAATTTTGGAGTTAATAGAATGCAGACCACCACCACGAGTTTATACCCTATGCCTTAAGGAGCAATTTCTACTATTTAAATTAATGAGATTCCTTCAAGATCTTAACTCAGGCATAGGAACCCCATAGGAATTTGTCACCGCATACATTACATATCCTGATTATGTCTAGAATTTTTTATGTGAGTTATATATTCACAATTATGTTGTTCCTTTTAACATTGATTGGAATACCCTTCTTTTTATTGGTGATATACATTTTTCTGCCCTCCTTTCCTGGACCCAGAATGAAATTAATTATGGAGGAAAATTGTATAAGTATAGAATCCTTAAACAATCCATTTCATTTCCCCTTCATCCTAAAAGTTGGTCACTGTGACGACTTTACTGTGATTGGATGCAAATTGTTTATGGGTTTCATGATTTTGCACCCAGAAAAAGGATTTTGGAAAGCCGTGAGGAAGTTTTCTCAACATTTTAAATATTTTCACTATCAGATGGGGACAGAGTAGCCGAAGGATTAAGGTAAAGATGGGGAAGACTCACTATGGCACTTAAGAAGGCAGAGCCACACAGTCTAATCAACTTTTGGGCTGCAACTTAGTGTGTTAATTGGTATATACACTTGAGATGATAGCCACAGCCTAAAAGATGGTTGCCACTCACCTTCCAGCCTCCTCTGCTTTTATGGTCACTATACAGCTGTGTGGATGATGAACTAGATGAGCAATAGGAACTAAGCAGACGCTTAAAGATAGAGAGAACAAATGGATTCTACTGACAAGTGGGAACCTCCATGATTAGAGAGACACATGAAGGAGACCTTCAGGTTCTTGCAAAGATCTAGAATGTCTCAGTGCCTGAGGACTGACACTAGTCTTTGTAGGGGGCAAAATGATAGGTCATTTTAATGGCATACTTTAGATACCCTAGAAGAACTTTTGATAGGTCTTTTCATATGTTTTCTTTTATTACTCCAAGACTTTATGCTTTAAACCTGTTAATATGTGGTAGTCAACCACTAAACCTATGCCATGGACATATGCTTACTTAATATGCTTTATCTGGATGAATTTTCTCTATTTATTACTCTGGAACTATGATCATGTTTTATGAATGAATTGACTATTTGAGTAAAAGATAATGCATATGTACTTTAAATGATTATTTTCCATGAATGCTTTTATCCTAATAGTTTTAATGTAGTGCATCAAAGTAGCAACCGCCATCTTGTTCAGGCGAGCATGTCTATGTGCTAGATGCTTGACTCAGTCCTGTAGTAGACACACATGGATGGAACATTAGCATAGCAATAGTGGAAGTTTTTTGGTTAATCCAGGTGGAGAAATTTGAGAAAAGACTTGGTAAATGCAATAATTTCCCTGATGAAATCTAGGAGAGAGTGGGAAGTTAGATCTACTGTCTGAGCAGTTCTTTCCTCTTTTCTGGATAGATTCTATTTCTTGTTTTCTATCTTTCCTTTATGTTAGTTGTTTGTAATAAAACCTCCGCCTTTTCTTAGGGCATGTTGAGTTTATAAGTTAGATTTTTTCCTATAAATAAAGCCTTTCTCCTGCGTGAGAAGGAGGGCATTATTATTATGATAGTTGCAATATAGTTTAATTCTGTTATTTTACTATTGATGAGAATCTTTGTACTTTGTTATTCATTTTAATGAGCAAATGAAATGTTGAGATCATTTCTGTGTAATTGAGTGTTCTGGGTACTCACCAAAGGGGGCCCACTTGGTGAGGAATCCATAGTTAGATTCATTTTAGTTTAGTTTTTTTTCTTTCATTTCTGTCATTTCAATTCCAATAGTGAATAGCTTCTACACCCAAAGCCACAAGACAGCTACTGCCTCCTGCGGCCGAGCGGCAGAGTAGCTAAGGCATTGTAGTTATTTTGTGCACTCTTCCATCCTACTAGTAGCATTCACTTCCATCATTTACTTTCAAGTATTTACTTTCACAGTAATAGTTTAGCTTTCCTTTGAGTATTCATTTTATGCAGCAATAGTATAGTTTCCCTTCGAAAGCATTTACTTCCTGTAGCCATAGAATAGTTTCTTTCTAGGATTTGTTTCCTGCAGTAGTTATAGAATGATTGGTTGAGAAAGTGCTTGGAGCATATATTTTTCTATCCTGTTTCAAGTAACATGTCCCTGGATTTGACATATTAAATGTGTTTCTTATAAAGAGGATGAAGTGCTTAGTTGGGTGTCCAATCCTTGAGTTAAAGGATTATGCCTAGTTTCTGAGCCTTTATAATGAGCAATCAGCATGTCTTCCTCTGATCTTGGCGGGCCCTTTTTCATTTAGGTTTTTGAAATTTTTATTGTTCAATCAGATTGAACTTCATCTACCATTGGCATGTTCCCTCGGTGTTGATGATGATCTTGTTTTAACGATCAGTGCAACGCGCCTAGCTGACATTTGGCAGATGGCATTGTACGATAGATACTAATCAAGGCATTGCACCTTTTTTCCATGTGTACAAGGTGGGTCTAACTCAACGCTAAGGAATTTTAATGAGAAATCACATTATATTTCATCTGATGGATGCAACATTACTTTATCTAAAGATGATCAATAGTTAGTTTTCAAGGCACTGTGCCTGGTCACCATGTGTAAAGTAGCTGGAGCTTAAGACAAGGTAAAGACCAAACACTTTTCTTTTGATCTAACAGTGGGTATGATCCTCAAAGAAGATATGATATATGGATGGTCTTCAAGGCATCACACATATGTGACCCGTATCCAACCTAGTTAGCGCAGTCAGAAGGCAACAATTTTTACTCAGGACCACTAATGTTTTTCCACGTGGAGGTTGGTGGGGCTTGTAGTTTTGGAGATAGGAAGTAGGTAAAGTTTAGATAAATGTAAATGCATCATGTTGTCATTGCAATGCCTCAAAAGATAAGATGAAGTTTTTTAACCTTCAATCCATTGCGACAATGCGACACGTGGCTGATCAGATTATAGGCTCGGGTAACTTAAAGTACATCGACACTTTAGTTTTAAAGATTAAAAAGGATGCAATCTTGGTAGTTGATAGTAATTTTATGCCACCTGTAGCCGTTATAATTAGATTTTTAAATATTCAAATATATTTCCAGGCGGTGGCACTGCTTTCCAGATCACAAAGTTGTTTAAGTGGTTTGATCTAATCTTTTGGATTGATTTATTGAGGTTGTAGGGTGCAGATGAATAGTGTTTTTTTACTATGGCTATATTTTCTCAACTAGTGCTATTAGGGTTCTGATCATATTATTTTTGTTTCTACATTCATTGACTGAGTTATTACTTTTAGACAAATTAGGTATGTAGATCAGATTGTATTTTTAGATCTTTCAAAGAAAGATCAATTCAGTGGAGGAAAAAAGATAGACCGAATTCCAAAGACGGACAGATGTCAATCAAACATAAAATTTTATAGTTTTTATCTTCTATATGTATCTTTCTTTTCTCTATCGTAAGGGTTCTAGTTTCTCTACAAGTTTCAGAGCAGGTTCAAAGTGTGGTTCCTCTATAAATATTTTTTCCCTTTTTTCATATAGGGTGTTCTTAGTTTCCTTTCTGGTGTCAGAGAAGAAAATCATTTTAATAGCAAACTTCATGAATGAAATCTCAGTATTATTGTTTTGTTATCAAGTTATCTCCATTTTATTTCTAAATCATTGAGACTAATGCATCAAGGGTGTTTTAGTTTTGTTCATTGTTGATCAACAATGGGGTCATTTAAAGGATGGCTATGATTTAGGATTTCTTTTCAGATATGTATTAGTTGGGGTATCAAGGGTATGTCAACTTGTCTTTTAGTGGATGTTTATTAGTGTATTGTCTATTCTAGGGTCTCTTCCAAGGGGGTAGTTAAATACTTTGAGTAGGTAATTGCATATTTGAATACACAGGTGGATCCACAAGTAGAGATTGATTAATGTGGGTATGTTTGGTGTAAGGCATTAGACATGTTAGATTGTATTGTCTTTTGATCCATAATCTTCTTTCCAATGTTATGTTTGACTTTGTTTCCCATTAGATAAGGCATTGGTCTATGGGAGATCTGGGGTATTTCAGAGATCCATTAATCAAATACAATTGAAAATAATTTCCCTTTCATGTTGATAAGAGGTAGGATAGTTCTAGATTTTAGACATACTCTATGAAAGTGGGATATTGCATGAGATTTGGTAAAACACTGAGGTATATGTTACCCATAGGTTTGAAAACTATTCCATAGTTATATATCTGCAAATTGTTATTTATCACAAGGAGTCATGTGTGTGCAAATTAGGTAGTGCCCACCTGAGTGATGTGGAGCTCAAAGTGAAGGAGTTCTTTGAACCTTGTTGAATGTTGGCTTTCTCTTGTCTCCTTTCTACTGAGAGTGTTGAGTTTTTTCCCTAGGTTTACAATCCCATAGCCTAGTCTCAGAATCTCATCTAGCAGAGGAGAGTGCAAGAAAAAGAACTAATAGAAATGACAACTCTCCTGGGGACAGAGAAATAAAAGTTTGATATGCTTATTTGGATTCCCTAGTACAATTGGTTAAATCCAACATTCATATGGAGATAGCACATCCAAGAGTCACGAAAAACATATAAAATCATTTCTAGATAAGATATTTTTTTCTTTGTTTAGTCAAAATCTATCCCAGAGTGATGTGATTTTTATAGTAATATGCTAACAAAGAAGTATTCCTCTTATTCAAAGTGACCCAAGGTTTGTTTGGTTTGTTATTGCAAGTGTCTTAATGTCCAAATTTTTCAAATATATACCTATAATATCTCATAAAGTGGTGAGTGGCGACTCCGAGTTCTCTGATTTGCACCAGCATGCATGATTGAAGAAAGGATACAAAGGAGGTAGACTTGTAGTGATAATCAAGCATATGTTTGGGCTCTTATGACTAAAGCATAGTCAAGGGAGGAATTTTTAGTAGACCCTATTATAGGGGTTGAGAGTTTGTTGGTTTTGAAGAGGGTCAGAGTGGGGTGAAGAGATCTCAGCTGAATCAAATTTTTCCTCTATAAAGAGGTGGCGGCTCTACTAAATATTTCAATGATGATGTGAAGGTGACTTTAGATCAATGTTTATGCAGAAACTTCATCACGTCCATGTATTTTGTTTTTAATTGGATAATTATTGTTCCATGAAAATAGTTGTTAACATTTTCCCTATTAAGTGGTTAGCACTAATTGAGAGGGAAGAAAGAGGAATTTGGTAACCATCTTGTGATTAATTATGCTTTAAGGTCAAGTGAAAGTATATATATAGTGAATCTTCCAAGCCTTGCATACATTCAAATTCAATTATGCCTACAAAGATGTCACAATAGAGTGGTAGACATATTTTTGACATTAAGTACTATGCATCTCTAAATTTTGAAGGCATTCATGGTTACCCAAATATTTTTTCCACATGAGATTAGAGAAAATTCGCCAAGATTCAGTGGTGGGAAAGAGGAAGATGTTGAAGAGCATTTTACAGAGTTTTGAGACTTAATTGAGAATTTTGATATTGAATCTGCGGACATTGTTATGAAATTATTTATTCCATTTTTAGTGGGTGATGCAAGGTACTAGTTCTCATTTTTTCTAGAGTGTTCTATCTCTTCATAGGAAGATTTAGGTTCAGCATTTTTGGAATAGTTTGGTGAAAAGGTTAATCCATCTATAGTGATAAGGAATTTCATAAAGATACAAATAATGAATGGTGAGTTGGTTCTTCCTTTCAATCTCAGATTCGCTAAAGTATTGGGGCAAATCCAAATTGAGTTTAGACCAAATAATGCTATTTGTTTGGTTGTTTATTTAGGTGCATTTGGTAAAAAGATGAGCTACTTGTTGAGAGATAAAGAACCTAAAACTTTGCATCATGCTTTTATGACAGTAGTAGATATTGAAAATAATTTAAGGTATGGAATCATCCCAAGGGGTTTTCCATATACTAAGAATTGATTTCATAATGTACCAAATATAGTTGGCAGGTGTGGATTAAGAAGTGATAATAAATGTTAAAATATTTTTTTCCCTACTGATCATGCTGGCCATGATTTAAATGGTGGTTCAAAACAAAATGTGAATCAATATTTTTTTTTTGTGAATAGTAGTTGCCCCTCACATTGAGGATGACATGGTTAGTGAAGAATTGTGTAATGTTCTTGATGCAAAGATAGGTATATATAGGGGTTACACACCTAATAATATGGAAACTAGTTATTCTAGTTTTGGGGCTGCAAAAACAAATTGTTTGCAGTCAAATCTGGATAGTAAAGAGGGGGTAGGTTTTTCATCAGGTGATGATGTTGAAGCCCCAAATGGTGAGATTCTATCAGAATTTGTTGATGCTAATAGTGAGGATGATATTTTTCAACCCATGTTTTTGTAACATGAGGATGTCCAAGACAGACTGAGGATAAGGATTCATGGTGCCAAAATGGTCTTGATCTTGTTGATGATAAGGTGATAGTTTATATGCAGCCTTGTGAAAAGGATGAAGATTTGTCATGTGTTGAAAATGATTATGAGGAAACAAATTTGCTTAAGATAGTGATGAAATATTCTATCCTAGATAATGATTATGTTAACATAAATATGTTGGAAAAGAATGATCATACAAGGAATTTACACCAAAGGAAATTCAAAGGCAGCCTTGTGATAATTATTTTTCAAATAAAAGGCTTAGGTTTGCTAAAGAAGATACACATGCTTTTCAATTTGAACAACAAAGAAGTAATGGTAATAATATTGATAGTTCAATTTGTATGTTTGCATCCTATGGTTTTCCATGTGAGGTTGTGGAATCTAAGGGACATAAGGATTTATATAAACCAGAATATGAGGTTGTTGAAGCTCAAATTATTTTTGAAAATATTTCAGTATACCAATGTCCACTTTTGGACAACCTTGTGCAAAATCATCAAATAGATATTTTTTCTATTTATGGTGGTTCTATAAATAATTTTAATAGTGTGGAAGATGTTCTTAGTCATGAATCTGAAATTATGTATCCTTTGGACCATGAGAATGATTATCAAGTTGTTAATGGTGGGTCATTGTCTGACTTGTATGCACCTATTTATGAAGGATTCCAACAAGATATATCTTGTGTCATGGATAGGAGAGGTGATCACCTTCTACAAATGGAAATGGATGCATTTAGATTTGATTTGAGTGATGATTGTTCTGATGTGGCTGACATAAATATGGAAATACTATCCTATGGTGAACAAATAGGGAATGCTAATAAATTTTTATACAACATTAAATTGGGTCAAGATAAAGATGTTGAAAGTGAGCCTCATGTTGACTTATTTAGACCACATTTTCATTTATTTGATGTGGAGGTAGATCAGAATTGGAAGGATATACCAAGCAATTTGCTTTAGCTAGAGCTATGTTCCTTATTCCAAGACTAGGATATGAAGAGTGTTAACATACTAAATTTAGTGGATATTGAAGAGTTTGAACTTACTCAAGGTTGTAGTCAGCATGGTCTTTTTCCTGAATTGCACAAATTGGTCATAAATGATTATCCTTTTTAATTGGAAAGTACTTAAGGTATTAAGATTGATGATGTCAACCATCAAGTTTAAAAGGATTATTTTCTTTGTCAAATCTAGCATGACAAGTAAGTTCAAGATTTTTGTAGTGGGCTGGATTTTGAAGAATATTTTGATGGGTTTGACATCAACTTGCCTTGTAGCTTTGAGTTTGTGATGCAGAATGGTAGAGTCCTTTATAAGGATTATATTTTAAGTGATCTCATGTTGCCCTTGTTTTCACAAGCTGAAATTAAGGTTCAAAGTGGTAGTATGTTAAATGTTGCCAAGTTTATCTTGTTTACCTAGATGTTGTTTAAAGGCTTTTTCAGATTGACTATATTGTTGGGTGATCAGAATCACATTTTTGACAGAGGCAAGATGAGACAATATTTTGTTGATGGCTTTGGTTCATCAGTCCTGGTTTAAGTCTTTCAAATTAGGGAAGAGGTGCAAAGGTAATATGACTCTATTCAGTAATGTGTATATTTTGTATAAAATTTCTTTCTTTTTCCTATTTTAGTTGTGTCTTTTGTGAGGTTTCATTTTTTGTCATGGTTTGATTGTCTCAGAGTGTTGGTTTTCTAGTGTTGAACTTGCATTCAACCTTTCCTAGTTGGAGCCTATGTTAGCACTACTAAAATCTTGAAGAAAATCTTGTCTAAATGATAAAACCCTGGTAAATCTTGCTACCTCCTTAGGCCCTATTTTATTATTTCTATCCATTGGTGGTAAAACCCTAAGTCTCTCGCTCGTGCTTCTAATTTTTTGTTACCTTTTTTAAGTCACTTAAATATCTTAAACCCATGTGCCTTATGTTTTGTGTCTAAGCGGGTTCAACCCTTTTAATATTTCCTAAATGTCTTAACTGGGTGGTATTTTTAATTTTTCCTAAGTCTATGTCTCCACATGCCTTTATTAACTTTTACATCTATCGAGCATGTTTCTTAAGATCTTATGGTTGTTTCTTTGCCTTAAAGCGCAAGATTAAGTTCTTTACTCATCAAGGCAATGCGACAAGCTACCATGTGTCTTCCTCCAATCTTGGCAAGCTCTTTTTCATTTAGGTATTTGGTGATGTTATTGTTCTATCATATTGAACTTCATCTACAATTAGCATGTTCCCTTAGTGCTGATGATGGTTTTCTTTTAATGATCAAGGCAATACACCTAACTGACACATGGCAGATGGTAGGATGAGGTCTGCACTAAAGTAAAGAATTAAAGGCAGATTAAATTCATGAAGATCTATGTTTGGTGCTTTGCCTTAATCATGAGATGAAGTTGATTTACCCTTTAGGCATCACATCATTTTGACACATGGAAATTTTTCAGGTTTTGGGCCCATCTTTGGTTGGTTATCAAGTGGTCAAGTCTCAGAAGATCATGTGGTTGGCATGAAGCCTTAAAGACAAGATGCACGATAGATACTGATCAAGGCATTGCACCTTTGTGCCACATGTACAAGGTGGGTCCAACTTAGCGCTGAGGAAAGGGAATGAGAAATCACATTACATTTCATTTGACAGCTAGTGCATTACCTTAATCTGAAGATGATCGATAGCTAGTGTTCAAGGCATTGCGCCTGGTCACCACATGTAAGTGGCCAGAGCTTAAGATGAGGTAAAGACCAAACACTTTTCTCTTGATCTGATGGTGGGCATAAAGCCTCAAAGAAAAAATGATAGATGGATAGTATTCAAGGCATCACGCCTACATGATGCGTGTCCAGCCTGGTTAGCACAGGTTAGAATGGAACAATTGTTCCTCAAGGCCACTAATGTTTTTCCACGTGGAGGTCAGTGGGGCCTGTGATTTTGGAGATAGGAAGCAGGTAAATTTTAGACATATGTAAATGCATTGTGTGGTTTTCGCAATGCCTCAAAAGATAATATGAAGGTTTTTAACCTTCAAGACATTATGACAGTGCGAAGCATGGCCGATTAGATTGCAGGCCCGGGTAGCTTAAATTACATTGATGGTTTGGTTTTAAAGATGAAAAATGATGCAATCTTGGCTGTTAATAGTGATTTTGTGCCACCTGTAGCTGTTAGAATTAGGTTTTTTAAATATTCAAATATATTTTCAGGTGGTGGCGCTACTTTCAAGATAACAAAGTTGTTTAAGTGGTTCAATCTGATCTTTTGGATTGATTTGTTGAGGTCGTAGGGTGCATATGGATAGTGTTTTGTTGACTATGGCTATATTTTTTTGGCTGGTGTTATTAGGGTTTTGATAAGATTGTTGTTGTTTCTGCATTCATAATTGAATGAGTTATTGCTTTTATACAAATTAGGTATGCATATCAGATTGTATTTTTTAGACCTTTTGAGGATATATCAATTTGGTGGAGGAAAGAAGATAAACCAAATTATAAAGAAGCATAGATGGTAATGAGATATGAAATTCTATGGTTTCCTTCTTCTATATGTATCTCTCTTTTTTCTATCATAAGGGTTTCAGTTTCTCTATGAGTTTCAAAGCAGGTTCCAAGTGTCTTTCCTCTGTAAATATTTTTGCCCTTTTCTTTTCATATAGGGTGTTCTTAGTTTCCTTTCTGGTGTCAAAGAAGAACATCATAGTAATAGAAAGCTTCATGAATGAAATCTCAGTGTTATTGTTTTGTTATCAAGTTGTCTCCATTTGATTTATGAATCATTGAGACTAAGGCATCAAGGGTGTTTTGGTTTTTTCCATTGTTTATCAGCAATGGGGTCATTTAAAGGATGGCTATGATTTAGGATTTATTTTCAGATATGTATGATTTTGGGTATCAAGGGTATGTCAACTTGTCTTTTAGTTGATGTTGATTAATGTATTATCTATTCCAGGGTCTCTTCCAAGGGAAGAGTTAAATACTTTGAGTAGGTAATTGCATATTTGAATACATGGGTGGATCCACAAGTAGAGCTTGATTAATGGGGGTATTTTTGGTGTAAGGCATTAGACATGTTATATTGTGTTGTCTTTTGATCCATAATCTTATTTGCAATGTTATGTTTGACTATGTTTCCCATTGGATAAGGCACTGGTCTATGTGAGATATGGGGTATTTTAGAGATCCATTAATCAAATACAATTGAGAATAATTTTCCTTTCATGTTTATAAGAGTTAGGATAGTTCTAGTTTTCAGACATACTCTATGAAAGTGGGATATTGCATGAGATTTCGTAAAACATTTAGGTATATGTTACTCATAGGTTTGAAAACTATTCCATAGTTATATATCTAAGAGTTCTTATTTGTCATAAGGAGTCATGTGTGTGTAGATTAGGTAGTGCCCACCTAAGTGAAACTAATAAATTTTACCTTAAATTTTGACGAGAATTAGTCAAATTTTCTATGAAAATTGGTCAAATAAGAGACTAAAACTGTCGTCGATCTTTTTTTGTCAAATTTTCTACATGGTAAATAATAGTCAAAATTTCAACCCCATGACTGGTCGAATTATCGACTGCAACAATCCCTTGTAACAAGAAGAATAAGATGTCGCGCTATTGGTGTAAATGTCAAAATTGAGACCATTGTGTCATCAAATTATCCACCTAAATTCGTCAAATGGAGCGTCGCAGGTATAGCATCCTGGTCGATTTAGTCCATTTTGTCATCAACTTATCCACCAAAATTCATCATAGGAATTGTCGATTGTATAGCATCCTGGTCGAATTTAGTACTGTGTAAAGGATGAAATTTTGACCAATACTAACTTTTGTTTAAAAAAAAAAGTGACACCATTTTCGATATATTCCTACTTTTAGTTGAATATATTGCTTGTCTATAATTAGTATGCATATATGAATCTGAGGTTTTTACCCTAATCACAAAGAGGAGCAAACTGAAAGTAAACACGGTTTACATCATGAATCTAAACATGCATTTTCTCATTAATTTTGAGATCACCAATTATAGATAATTGTAACATGAATGCATTTAACATTGTTAACACAACTCTGCCAGAATGATAAAGAACCTTTAATGCAATTAAATACAACTAGGGTAAATACAACTCGTTAACTAAGGAAACTGGAAGTAAACATGGTATATGTCAAT
>MU226071.1:2360975-2424789 GCA_018584345.1 Thuja plicata | reverse complement strand
GGTGAGGTAGTAACTTAAAAGAATGTTAACAAATGGTTTTTACTTCAATTGACTCCTATTCAAACTATTTATATAACAATTTGTAGCATCATGATATAGAGGGCTAAGAAAAAGGATATCCAAAAATTCTAGACAGAAATGTTGAAACAAATCATTCATAGATTGGCTTTCCTATACTTGATTCAACCACATTGCACAAATTTTGTCTTGTTTGTGTTTCCTTGAGGAGTTGATAGTGTGACTTTTGAAGTGGAGGGGATTAGATTTTTAGGTCTCCAATTACTAAATAGACATAAATTATTCTTTTTCCCCCTTTTGTATAGGTTGTAGAGGTAGTTTATAGGAAGCTTCACGTTATGTTATTTGGTCTTGACATTTTGAAGGAGAACATGACAAGGGAAGTAGTGCTATACCCAAAAGGGCACCAGATTTCATCTTCCGATATTGGCTTAGTTATTTCCAAAGACCTTTGGGAGGTAGAGGAAGTTTCTAAGTTTGGACACCAAACTTCTTTAATATATTCGAAACAGCTATGCAAGTATTTATATTGCAGAAGTTCCAGGGAAAAATATATTAGACAAGACACTGAACTTTTGGAGGACATTAAGAAGAGAAGACTTCATCAAACTACAAGCCCCATGGCTCCCATAACTTCTGATTTTTCATTCAGTTATGATGAATGTATAGAGAAATCAAGTCAGAGCCAGATACAAAATATTATTTCTGTCAGCAATGAGAATAATCAATCATCGAGTGACTCACTTTCTGACAAAGATACTTTTGCAGGACTAACAAACATATATCCACAGGAGAAAGAAATGGATATTGCAACAAACTGGCCACCGCCACCACAATAGAGGCAAATGAAACCTGATCCATCTATTTTGGAACGAAGGGAGGATGTTATAATGAAAAACCTGTATGACAGAACCATGCCAGTTTTTAATCTAAATGCACATGTTTTGGTGTGCATTCTGGGAAAATGGCCCATTAATCTTTTCTATTTCATTAGCCATCTTAGAATGCCAGATCTTCCAAATCCACCAATTGTATAGAAATGAGGGGTTCAAACCCTAGCACAGACAACCTGTATAATGGATAAGCAATCCACGACTTTGACAAAAGTTAGGAAAAAAAAATCACATTACCTAGTCAGTGTCAAATCCGCAGTGCCGATGAGCTTCCAATACACAGTGCTGATGAGGTTTCATGCTGCAACCTTGAAAAGATTCACCGTGATAATAATGAAATGAAATTATTATTTTTTTAAGTTATTCTTGTGGTCGAACTTGCAACGAGCACGGGCACAAATTAAAAAAAAATGAAAGTTTTCCTTCTATACGACCAACCAAATTTTTTTTTATTTTTTTAAGTTATTCTTGTGGTCGAACTTGCAATGAATACGGGCACAAATTAAAAAAAAATGAAAGTTTTCCTTCTATAACGACCAACCAAAACTTTTTTATTTCATGGTCGAAAATTTTGGTGGAAAAACCATGTCAAATGTACTAGTGTGATGTGGAGCTCAAAGTGAAGGAGGTCTTTGAACCTTGTTGAATGTTGGCTTTCTCTTGTCTCCTTTTTGCTAAGGATGTTGATTTTGTGCCCTAGGTTTGCAATCCCACAGCTTGATCTTAGAATCTCATCTAGGAAAGGAGAGTGCAAGAAAAAGAACTAACAAACCATATAAACATTACAAACCTCAAGTAAATTAAAAATGATTTCATTGAAGCCTAAGACATTTAAATCATTAATTAAATTTAAATACCCCTTAAGACATTCAAATCATTAAACATATTACAGATCCCCTTAAAATACATTCAAATCATCAAATGTACACAAGTAAATTTTGCAATACATTCATTGAACAAAAATTATTAAAACCCTTGTAAATTAAAAACAATTTCATTTCCCTAAGGAATTAAAATTATTACATAGTACATGTCTCCTTAAGATGTATTTATGTTTAAGGTTTAAGTTTAAACATGGGTGTTATAAAATTGAATGGATTGGAGAAATAAAAAAAATTTCAAGTTAATGGATTGTGTAAGTTCACCTTCCTCTCTCAAAACATGATTACATCTTCTCATGTCTATACTCTCAAAGTTACCCATGTTATTTGTAATAAATAAGAGGCATTGTTGGCTTTAATTATCTATATATTTCTAGTCTTCCCTTGTAGATGTTCATAGATATTAAGTATATTAAGTATCAATTGTCAAGGCCCAAGAGACGTATTATCGGGAGATGTGGGTTGTTATATCTTCTAGAGGTTCCTCGGTTCTAGCTGAACCTAGGTCTTCTCACAGTTATGGCAAAGCGATGGTACTTTGACCATTTCACCTTCCATTTTCCTATGGGTAAGATGACGATCACACTTGAGGATGTTATAGATTGCTATGGATCCTGACTCAAGGAGAGAGGGTCTATTATGATCAGGTATATAATGGCAGCACTTGTCAATAGGTCTTTGTAGATCAGACCATTGGAGATGAGAGTATCACCTGGGTTCATTTTTCTTGTTTCCTACTCTGCTAGTAGTTTTGGGTGTATTGATCGATCAAGTTCTATTACCAGATCATCATGGTCATGGTTTCGTAGTTGGCTGGGGTTGCATCATTGAAGACATGATTGATTATCCTTGCAGATTTGATTAGGCTTCCTACATACTAGTGGAGTATAATCATGAGTTGCACCATATACTATATAGGGGGAGTGCTTCATTATCTAATGGAGTGATGTTGTTGCAATTACGGACATGGGAGCATATTCCTATGTCGAGACCTATAGCTACTCAACAAAGAGATGATGTTTGGCCTTATACATTTCTATATGAGGTATGGTTGTTCAGCCTCGGCTGGGCAAACTAGAGTACTGGCATCGTATGTTCGATGATATTGATTAGGTTGTTTGGAGACCATATCTAGGTTGCGATGCATGGCGAGAGGATGATGATGAGTTTCCATACATGTTTTCTCCTTGATGGATGGTAGTTTGATCACCTCTTGTGATCAAGAGATTTTGTTACTAAAAAGTATATCGACAGTTTGGTAGGATCCAAGTAATACCACAGGGATTGGCACTATATGCTCGAGTCCAGATTAAGAGATCTATGTGGGGTGCACAGGTAGATTTCCATTATTCTTATGATTAGATCAAGAGATTGGGATACATGTAGTGGGATATGCAAGAGCGTATAGAAGATATAGGGATGTCGGTAGATTACTCACAGTGGTTTGCTTGTTATAGATTCCCTTGGTTCACTGGTCCTTGTGAGCTGATACCTGATATTGATAATACCTTAAATGATGATGATGGTGGGGGTGGCCACAGAGGTGGATGACAATGAGCTCCCTAGAGATAGAGATACCCTTGGTAGGTTAGAGGCAGAGATGGGGGACTTGGAGGACCATAAATTAGGGGTGGTCATGCACGAGGCAGAGGTGGTGGTTTCAGGGTGAGACCAGTACAGGCAGTACCGATATCCATATGGGGCTAGAGATGAGAGAGGATCACAAGATAGGTTCCAATAGATCTTGCTAGATAGGATCCTATAAAGGGACAGCGTCTACAAATTTCAACATAGTAGGTGCCTATAGCTCCTCATATTTTGGCACAGAAGGTGCCTCAGATACTAGTATAGGTGTAGCCATAGATACAACCAGGTACCATTACAAGGTTAGATCAGGATGTTCAAGGTTTACAAACTGTTTTGGCCACTATTACTAGCAGGATTGATCAGGTGGCTACTATGATTCAAGAGTTTATGACTATGATGGCACAGGTGCTGAGTATGGCTAGTACTAGTTAGGATCCTCCTAGTACATAGGAGAGATCAAGATAGAAGGATCAAGTTGGTATAGGTGGTTCAGGTACATGAGATGCATCAGGTTCCCATACCAGCTCATGATTTGATCATTGAATTATATGTATTGTATTAGATGTTGATGATGTGTGATTTGATCAGGACTATTATGTACCATTTTGAGATGATGTACCTTTGATTATTATAGATATTTGATTCATATTTATGATAACTTGATCACTTAGATGATATATGATAGAATTTCTTTAATGTTATTTTTCTATATGATGTTTATGCATTTTTATTTCTACATGCTATGGATGCAGTATCTTATATATGACATAGTTTAGATGGATGGATATGTATGCAAATTTATTTCTATATGCTTTCTAATTTATGATGGATACAATCTTTAAATGATAAATGCAATGCAATGGATGGTATTAAAATGAATGCATGTTATGTTTTATTTTTATTTTTTATAATGTAATATTCCAATGAAACGCACCTATATGATTGATGAAATGTTTAATGTACTTAGATAATGAACAAGTATACATAATGATGTTATACTTATGAATAATGATTAAGGTTTGATGAATGCTATGATAAATTCACAAGAAATTTTTCATTATGGATTAATTTGAACCATGATAAAGATATCAAATTTTTTAATAATTAACCCTTGTGAACTTAGGAAATCCTCTAAATGCAATTAATCTAAGCATGAAATGCAACTAACTGTCACTTTTGTCTTTGCAAAAGAAATGAAAAAGGAGATATACTTTCATCATTGAGCATTGTGGAACTAGGATCAAGTACAATCATCACTGACCACATCATGATAATATTAATACCACGTTCATTGCTTTTGTAACTATTAGAAACTAGTACAACCATCACTAGTTGAATAATCAACTATGGGAGTATGAATACCAGTTTTATTGGATTCAATGCTGCAATTGGATTTTGGTATTAAGATATGGAAGATCTAAATATCCAAGGTATCTATTTTCTTAAACAAACAAAGGTTAACCCTCCTTCCTATATGAATGTCCTCAATGGTTCTTTAACGACCATGTCCTAAGAAAAATTCACATAAGTTGGTGGATCTTCCTCAAAATAGTCGCACAAAATCAAGAAAATATCATGTCTTCATCATCGCCAATATAGTCAAAACATCATCGATTAGCTAAAAGGAACATGATTCAATGAATATCATCAAAACTTCAAGTGTATCAAGATTTTCAATAGAATTTCATTCATTCTGATCATTTAAGTTTTGTCAATTTTTAATCCTAATAATAAGGTCATGAAGCACAAGGATCAAGTTGCAAGATCGAATGCTTGGATTGACCAATGATATCCATCAGAGGTTCAAAAATATCTCTCCTCTAAAGTTCTAAAAATATCGCATGTCATGTGACCAAAAAGTATCACTTATCAAATCCGTTCGTATCAAAACCAATTCTTTTCCCCAAGGTGAAAATGAGACCATGTATAAATCTTGGGAAAATGAAACCTAGTATGTTGCAATGATGTGACAATGGAAGCTCAGAGACTTTATTATGACTATGCACAAATGACAGATGCAATTAGGATATAAAAATGGGATGATGCAAAGGAAATATGTACAAATGTAACTAGGTAAGACCTAAGGGATCAAAAAGTGCCTATTTGCCAAGTTTTCACCTCTTGAATTTATTTCTCTTTTTCTCTTTTTCTCTCTCTTTTTTTTTTGCTACCAAGGCACCTATTGCTAGGTTTTCACCAAGGCACTTTTCTCATTTTCAATTTTTTTCTTTGATTTTTTTTTTTTGGATATCATGAAGGTGCCTATTTTTTAGGTTTTCACCAAGATAACCATTTGTTTGATTTTTTGAATGTTTTTGCTTTCTTCATGCTTGATTTTCCTCTTTTTATGTTTTTTGCTTTTCCATTATTTTTGCATTTTTTATCTTTCTCATTTTTTTGGATTTTGAACTTTTTCTCATGTACAAAGAATGATGTTGAACTCATCAGATACACTCTCATCTGATACTCTTTCTTCCTATACTCTTTCATTTGATCATGTATAAAATCTCTTTAAATGGATGCTCTTAATATGTTCTTGCAACTCATCACCTTCACAATCAACTAGCTTGTATGTCCCCATTCCAAAAGAAGAAGTAATCACAAAAGGTCTAAGCCAATGTGCCTCCCATTTACCTCTCTTTTCTCTCTCTTCTTGGTTTTTAGGGTTTTCTCTCAACACTAAGTCTCCCACTTGAAATGTTCTAGGTTTGATATGTTTCTTATAATTCCTTGAGATTTTGTTTTGATACACTTTCAAATGCTCATCAGCTTGTGTTTGATGTTCTTCCAAAAATTCCAATTGTTGAATTCATGCAAATCTATAATCCTCATCATTTATTAATCCTTGCAACGAGACTTGTAAGGATGGGATCTCAACCTCCAAAGGTAGAACAACTTCTGCCCCATAAATAAAAGAAAATGGTGTAGATCATGTTGGTGTTTCAATGCTTGTTCTTTAGGCCCACAATGCCAGGTTTATTTGTATGTACCAATCTCTTCTTGATTTTTCAATCAATCTTTTCAATATTTTGAGGATATTCTTATTTGTAGCTTTGGCTTGTCCATTTCCTTGAGGATATTAAATGGACAAAGAATTATGTGTTATATGAAAGGTCTCACATAATTTATCCACATCTTTATTCTTGAATTTTTTCCCATTATCAATGATAATGCCATGAGGAATGCTATATCTACAAATGATGTGATTGAGAATAAACATAGAGATCTATTTTCCCATTGCAGTTGTCAAAGGCACGACCTCTACCCATTTTGTAAAATATTATGTTTCGTTATGATGTATTTGTGACCATTAGAAGAAGGTGGGTAAATCATTCGAATAAGATAAAATCCCCATTGGTAAAATAGACATGGTGTAATGAACTGGTGTAACTCTTATGCGGGAACATGGATCATGTCTCCATGATATTGGAATTTTGAACACACTTTAACAAATTGGCAAGCGCCTTTTTCTAAGGTTATCCAAAAATACCCCATACAAAGGATTTTCTTGGCTAGGTTTGACCCACTCAAATGACACCCACAAATACCCTCATGAATGTCTCTTAAAGCTAACTTTGATTCCTCGTCCTCTAGACACCTGAGTAGCATTCCGTCAAGACTTTTGCAATACAATGTGTCAGGTAGGATAGTGTAACGAGTCGCTTGGCATATAAAGTGTCATTTTTGGGTACAGGTTTGATCTAAAGGTAAAAATTGGTCTTTTAGATAGGTATAAATGGGTCCATACCAAGGTGATTCATGTCCATTTAGAAGGAAAATGATATGAGTTTCAAGTAGGTCAAAAGCAGGTTTCACGAGATCTTCCACCAAGAATCTATACCTAGCATTCTGATCAAACATTTGAAGTAAAGAAGCCAAAGTATCCATAGCATATGCTGCTCTATTTTTATCCCTTGGGATTTGCTCAAATGTGATAAATAAAAAATGTTTCTTCTAGTCATCTACCATCCTTTTATATGGCATCAATTTTTCATCCTTAGTTTGATACTCATCATTAATTTGATTGATGACCAATTGTGAATCTCCATATACTTGTAGTTTTGTGACATTCCATTCTAAAGTCATTTTAATGCCTATGACTAAAGCTTTGTATTCTGCAATATTGTTGGTGCGTGGGAACAAAATTTTGTAAGGCTTAAGAATGGTGTATCATTGTGGTGTAATCAATAGAATTATGGCTCCTGAACCATGTTGAGTGTAGGATCCATAAAAATATAATTTCCATGCTTTGGCTTCTACATTGACTATTTCTACATCTGGAAATTATACTTGAATAGGATGAGTAGAAACTAAAGGATTTTCAGCCAATTGATCAGTTATGAATTTTCCCTTGATATCTTCTCGGTCCACATACTTAATGTCAAATTCACTTAACACCATCACCCATTTAGAAATTCTTTCTATAAGGGTTGTTTTTCTAAGAAAATACTTTAATGGATCAATTGTGGCAGTCAACTTAACCTTGTGCATCAACATGTAATGTCATAGTTTTTGGGAGGAAAAAACTACCGCTAGACAAGCCTGCTCCATGAAGCTATAATTCAACTCATACTTGATCAAGGTTCTGCTTAAGTAATAAATGGCTCTTTCTTTACCCTCATCATCCTCTTGTGCCAATAAAACCCCTAAAGATCTCTTTGTTCTGAAATGTATAATAGTAAGGACTTTCCTTTGATGGGAGGCATCAAAATGGGTGGACTTACCAATTATGTCTTCAATAGGGTAAAATATTGTTCACATTCATTATCCCACTTAAAAATAGTATCCTTATGTAGCAATAGGGTAAAAGAGTGACACTTTTCTGCTAATTGAGAGATGAATCTTGTAATAGATTGAAGTCTTCCTTCGAGTGACCTCATTTGACTAATTTTTTTGAGTGTTTCCATTTTCATAATAGCTTTCACTATTCTGGATTCATTTCTATCCCTTTTTCTTAAAATATGTAGTCCAATAGCTTGCTGGATTGAACACCAAACGCACATTTTTTTGGATTTAGCCTTACTTTAAATTGCTCCAATCTTGTAAAAATATTTTCTAGGATATGTAGATGGTCTTTTCTTTAATGTGACTTTCCTAAGATATCATCAACATAGTCTTCTAAGAAAGTATGCATCATGTCATGGAAGATGGTTTTCATTACCCTTTGATAGGTTTCTCCGACATTTTTTAGGCCGAAGGGCATAACATTCCAACAAAAAGTACCCAAAGGGCTAGTGAAAGTGGTTTTTTCTTGATCCTTAGGTGTAAAACTAATTTTATTATAGCCACTAAATCCATCCATCAATGAAAACTTGGAATGTCCTAGCGTCAAATAAAATATAGCATCAATGCTAGGTAATGAAAAGTCATCCTTAGGGAAAGCAAGGTTAAGATCTCTAAAAATTTTGCATACTCAAATATATTTGTCATGTTTAGTAACAAGTACAATATTGGAAATGCATTCTCCATAAGCTATGACTCTTATGAAGCCAACTTTTAGTAACTTTTCCAATTGTGCCTTAACCAATAAAGCCACATGGGGATGCATTTTTCTCAAATTTTTATTGACAGGTTTTACGTCGGGCCTCACATTAAGGTGGTGCATTATGAAACTTGGATCCAATCATGTCATGTCTGAATACGACCATGCAAAGTTGATTTTCTTTTCTTAAAATAATTTGATGAAATCCTTCCTATCTATTGGAGTCAATGATGTTGCTAAATGAATAAATTTAGGTTCCTATTTGGTGCCAATGTTTACCTTTTCTGTTGGCTCAATGAGAATAGGAGATCTCTCTTCTTCATGTTTAGGTAAAGTATCTAATCTCTCTTCCTTAGGTGCCACAGTTGAGTTTTCACCATTGGAAACATCCGTTATTTTTACTTTTTAGGGGTCTAGTACTGCCACATGCTG
Organism: Thuja plicata; assembly: GCA_018584345.1. NCBI lineage: Eukaryota > Viridiplantae > Streptophyta > Pinopsida > Cupressales > Cupressaceae > Thuja > Thuja plicata. Next base: position 2,415,496 of record MU226071.1, on the reverse strand, counting down.
GTTTTCACCACTAGACCTTTTCATTTTTTTACTTTTTTTTTTTCTTTTATCTTGTGGATTAAGAGATTGGACCCTTGCCTCCATCATCTTATTTGGATTGAATTCATTGGTGGAAGATGGCTCAACCGCATTAAGGTATTGGGCCATAGCATTGTCATTGGGAAAATAGAGTAGTTCATTAGGTTCAGTTAAGTTGCAATCAATAAGCTCAGGATGAATATGTTAGGAATAACAGTCCACAAGCACAATTGAGGGGGGGTGAATCAGTTGTGATATAGAATATTAAAATTTAAACTTTATAAACCAAAACATTATTGACAGTTCCAAACCTGGCCTTAACATTGGCCACAGAAATATCCATATCAACAGTCCTCTATGTAATTTTCCTTGCACTAGTACATTTGAGACCTCTTTTCGATGGCTATGCATCACAATTCTGATACTACCTGGTTGGGAAAGCGACACAAACTAGTGTTGCAGTTTTGGTGTCAGAATCACTGACGGCTGCTATGTCCATCGTTATTGTGATGTTCATGACCATCACAATATGCACCGGCTATGATGGTTAGTATGTTTTTATTACACATTATGGGTGTCACCATTACAATGGGTATGCGATGGATATGATATACATGCGAAATCTAGTTGTCAGATTATTTCAACATTTGGACCTCACATGTAGTGTTTTGGCATTGGTTGTTCTTTGAATATTGTCGCAATTGTAATGGTATGATATGTTTAAAAAAATATATTGTCATGCATGGAGTGAGACCTTAAAATATTGAGCTTCTCTTTGTTTTGAGAACAGTTTAACATTCTCTACCTAACAGGGCCAACCACGTGAAGGTGGAAGCTCATTTGGCCCCTCCTAGGAGCCTCTTATGACCCTTTAAGATACTTTAAGACCTATAAGATGTATTCTTAGGGATCGTAAAGGGTCATAAAGGGTCATAAGGGGTCCTGTGACACAACAACTTAGAAACATAAATGTAGGCATCATGGTCACAATTCTTTGGAGACACCACATAATTGAGTGGTATACCAAGAGGATGCAACACAACCACTACTCCCCCAGTTCCAAGTTGACACTACAGGATCCAGAAACCATAGATAAGGAATAAATTTAGAAAGTGGAGAAGGAGGGAAATTACCACCAAAATAATATAGGGACCCTGTATTATTTTCGTCATTACGACCCTCCTCTGCTCTCTAAATTTATTCCTTATCTATCGTTTTTGGATCCTACAATGTCAACTTGGAACTAGAGGAGTAGTGGTTGTGTTGCATCATCTGGGTATACCATTCAATTATGTTGTGTCTCCAAATAATTGTGACCATGATATCTACATTTATATTTCTCAGCTGTTGTGATATCTACATTTATGTTTCCCAGTTGTTGTGTTTATGTGCATGTTCTTTATGTGTTTGGCTTCTCTCCCTCACATCCAAAATAAGATTTTCCCACTCTGAATCAAGAATTCATGTGTAGCTGCATAGAATATATGATGTTAGAAGTCCCAGATGGGTAGAAATCCAATGTACAATTTTGGTCTTATATAGATAAAGTGGAACTAGAATTTCAGCAAGGTTGGGAAAAGTTTGTACATAATTATGAACTGAAGATGGGGATTTTTTCGTGTTCAAATTTTCTTTTAAAATATTTTTTTAAAGTGAAGATATTCGATACAATAGCTTGTGAGAAAAATCAAATAGAAAGGAAATCGTCCTTTCTTGGACAAAACTCTCTTACCAAGAAATGACGATTTCCTTTCTGTTTAATTTTTCTCACAAGCTATTGTATTGAATATCTTCACTTTAAAAAAATATTTTGAAACATATTTGAACACTAGAAAATTCCCCATCTTCATTTCATAATGATGCACAAACTTTTCCCAGCCTTGCTGAAATTCCAGTTTCAGTTTATCTTTATAAGACCATAATTGTACCATTGAATTTCTGCTCATCTGGGCCTTCTAACACCATATGTTCTCCTGGTTGTTTATAAACTTTGAAACAAATTCATGTGGAATGTTTTATGGTATACATTTTGGTTTTCGGCCTTTAGCATCTGGACCACGCTTTTGTGGTTGAATGAAACCAATGTTGTGCTTCTCATCCTATGCATATTTAGTCCTTTCAAATCATAAAATAAGCATAGGATAAAGAAGCACAACCTTGATTTCATTCCACCACAAAAGGCGTGGTCCAAATTCTATAGGACAACCAAAACGTAAACCTCTTTCCTCAGAATATGCATGGATAACAGGATGGAGAAAAACAGTCTTTATGATTGCAATTTCAGCAATGTCTTTATGATTAAATATATAGATTGCAGAGTAGGTGGTTCAAATTTATAGGAACAGGGGTGGCTTCTATTACACTTGTAGGCTTACTTTTCACTATGCTTCCTAGTGTATTTGAAAAAATTGAGCAGGCCAATATTTTGGTTTAGAGTGGCCTATTCAATGTTATGAAGGTCAATAATAATCAGATTTGCATAAGTCACATGATACATATCCTAAATATTTCATAGTAGACAATAAAAAATTAGAGATACATACAACTAAATACAACATGACATGGTATTAATGATTAAACCACCCTTGAAGAGAGAGATATAACCATTCATTGTGTCAAAAAAAAGAGGCAAAATCACAACAGCATAATCCATAAGGATATAAAGTTCATTAGCTAGATAAGTTTTTGTAATGATGATGAACATATGGATATCTAGACCCTGAGTATGTATTAACAAAAACATTTACAAAGAAGATTATTCTAGAAATTATGTTAAATAGTTAAGTTTCATGTCTACGTTTGATCTAATGATGACCTAGTTTGTTGACAAAAATGTCAACTCCAAAGAAGTAGTCCATCATAACATTCCTATAATCACAAGTGAAAAAATATTCATTGTGACCATGTAAGATACTCAAAGAAGCGTAGTCATCATTAGCGCAAGATAGCTTGAACACCTCCCACGCCTCCACCATTTTATTTTCAAAGCCATCTCTATTATAAAAAATTGAGCCAAGCTTGCTAGAGATAATGTTTGGATTGATGGTCTGAATCCCCTGTGCAACTTTTTCTGAATCGTCGGAAACAACCACATGCTTAACAACCTTCAAGACCCATTCTAACAGACCAGTAACTTCAAAGAGAGTAGAAAATAATAGTTTATAGATCACCCCATGTACATGTGATCCAACAATATTATGTTTCAGAAGATAGAGAATAACATGTTTGATTTCATCATCACACACATTAAATAATATGGAGCATTGTTCTTCCAAGGACTCCAAATGAAAAAATTAAATACCAAAATTTCTATCCATTGAGAAGACCTAAAACAAAGTAACAATGAAAATAATGAATAAGTATGCCAACATAATGATGCAAGATTATAAACAGTGATAGTTAAGTTGCAAGATAGTCTTATATAGTGAATATGTACATATACATTGCTATATGAATGCTTGGGATATGTTAAAGAGTGGTAAAATACATTGATCCAATAACAAAAAAATACATTACAAATTCCAAGCTCGCGGTCTCAATGAAATAAATAGTGTATAAAATAATATATGGTGCACAACAACAACAAGCATGTAATGACAACAATAACATTGCATGATGCCCGAGCTCAAATTCAAAATAGTAAGTGTATTAATATATGATTTAATAGAAGCAACCTCATTGATCATTACCTTTGACTCCTTTATCATTAAAGAAGAGATAACTACCTACAACTATATTTCATAATTCATCCTTTGAAGTCATAGGTTAGTTTAAAATGGAGAAAGTAAACAAACACACCAATTTAATCCCAAAACATCATCCATTTCAAGATCAATACTTCTATTATATATTTATATATTCTATATTCACATTAACTCTAATCAAACACAAACTAAGTAAATAATCATACATAACTTCACAAGGCTCCAATCTTCAAAATCGAGCTCGAGCTTCACATCAGAAGAGCAGTGCAAAGTGGCAACTTTCCCATTTTACCACAGTTAGGGCCCTCTTTTACCATGCTTTATGAGCTTTATGTTTTTACCATGCTTCATAGTATACTTGGAATATAGTAGATTTCAATCAGTTACATAAGTATACCAAAATTCACTGTGATGTTGACATTGTAGAATATGTAGCAAAACACCTTTTCGAGAATGAGCCTAAAAATGTTGTAAATTATGTATTGTTATCAAATATCTATGCAACAGCTAGTAGATGGGCTGACGTAAACATGTTGAGACAAATAATGAGAGATAAGGGACTAAAAAATACTCCAATATGTATCTTCATTGATTTTGATAAGAAGTTTCACACGTTCCTTGCGGGGGACAGATCACATCCTCAAATAGAGGAAATTTACTCAGCTCTAAAGAACTTGGCTGGGGAGATGAAGGAAGTTGTGTATGTTCCTGACAAAATATTTGTGTTACATGATGTGGAGGAGGAGATGAAGGAGCATATGCTCTGCATACATAGTGAGAATTTGTCTATTGTTTGGGCTTATCAACACAAGCTCTGGGACCCCCATTCGCATCACAAAGAATCATGTGTGTGGTAATTGCCACAGGGCCACTAAGTTCATATCCAAGATTGTGAGGAGAGAAATTATTTTTAGGGATGCTAACCATTTCCACCTTTTCAAGGATGGAACATGTTCTTGTGGAGATTATTGGTAGCAGTAAATTCCATTCAGAACAAGCAGTCGTCATATAGTTGTATAGTTTGAAATTTTGAAATTTCTTTTTGGAAGATAGCAGTCATGCTGGGAGCAACAAAAATTTGGTGAGATTATCTATTTCAAATAGACAAGTTTATGAACCATGCTTAATTCATATATATGTGCATTTAATAGGAAAGAAAGAAAAGAGGAATTCGGCAAAATGGAACCCTATACATAATATTCTAACAGAATTGTGCAAATATTTGTATTTGGTAACTAGCAATCTAGATGAATGCACTAAACATTGATGCAATTATTTTGTCTGAAGAGCTTACAGAGTGTCTACTTTGCAGAATACCAACTACAGATGCATTTAACATCTGCAATGCAAGTTTCAACTAGTTAATCCTTGTGGAACAACTTCCTTAAGTTGAAATACAGTCAGCGAGACCATTGATTGGCTTTCTATCTATTGAATGAAATTTGTCATTAGAAATTTGTGAGAGTATCAAGTATGGTTATTTTTCTTGTAAATACATGGACAAGGAGTCGAAGGAACCTAAGTGGGTTAAGGTTCTCAACTAATCCTATTTTCTCTTGGCAAGATAGAGATACAATTTTTTTTTTTGTTTTCTAGTTTTTATTTATTGAGAAAGAAGAATTATGTAGTTAGCGTTATCTAGATTTTTCTTCCCATCCAACTATGTTAAAACAAAAACACAGCGCTGTGAAAGAAAAGTGTAAGCAACTAACTAGAATAAAAAAAATAGATATCAAAAAAAGGGCATAGAGAATGTGTGTGATTACAATGGATCCTACCAGAGTAAACAAGCCTCTAGATTGGTCTTCAACCTCCTTGCGAGGTCAATCAAGGAATGTTGGAAAATCATTTGAATCAAGGTTTTATATACTCCCTTAGTTGACAAAAATTAATTTTAATAGGTAAATTAGAAGATTTGAGTAAATTATGATGGAATTGCATTTTATAATGTTGTCATGCCAAAATTTAGATTGAATGGGAAAATTAAAAAATTGGTATCAAAAATATATCTTTACATTTTTTAGATTTGAACTTTGAATTTTTTGTGTGCTTCAAGCTATTTTAAAGGTGGAAAAACTAAACCCTTATTTTTTGGAATGTTTGGAAAAGAGATAAAAGTGGAATTTTGGGTATTTTATGATAAATATTGATGTGGAATGATGGAAGATATATATGGAATTTTGAAATTGGATCGTTTTAGATCTTTTATCATGTCGATATTGGGAATTGAGTAGATATGAATTTTATGGGAATGGTAGTTAAAATGTGATATTTCATTATTGGTTTTGATTCTTCCTTGTTTGTAGAGAACATGATGAGCCTTATGATTAGGTACCATATGGTGAATATCAACAAAAAAAATAATAAAGAGAGATCAAACACTTCACACAATTCCTTGAAGGTAATAGCAATGATGCCCTAGCTCTCAAGCTCACGGGTCATCAAGCATTCCAAATGTAAAGATGTAAACAATGCCTGTAGTAAACAGTGAGCTTATAAATAATGCATGATGCCCTAGCTTGTATCCCATAAGCCATCAATACATTTCCTCATGAAATGATCATAAACGGGGAGTACCACATAGTGAATATCAACAACAAAACAAACAAAGAGAGATCAAACACTTCACACAATGTCTTGAAGGTAATAGCAATGATGCCCTATCTCTCAAGCTCATGGTCATCAAGCATTCCAAATGTAAAGATGTAAATAATGCCAGTATTAATTAGTGAGCTCATAAAAAATGCATGGTGCCCTAGCTTGTAGCCCGTGAGCCATCAAGACATTTCCTCATGAAATGATCATAAACAGGGAGTACCACGTAGTGAATATTAAAAACAAAACAAATAAAGAGAGATCAAACACTTCACACAATGCCTTGAAGGTAATAGAAATGATGCCCTAGCTCTCAAGCTTTCGGGTCATCAAGCATCCCAAATGTAAAGATGTAAACAATGCCAGTATTAAATAGTGAGCTCATAAACAATGCATGATGCCCTAGCTTGCACCCTGTGAGCCATCAAGACATTTCCTCATGAAATTATCATAAACATGGAGTACCACATAGTGAATATCAACAACAAAAAAAATAAAGAGAGATCACACACTTCACACAATTCCTTGAAGGTAATAGCAACGATTCCCTATCTCTCAAATCTCGCGGGTCATTAACAATTCCAAATGCAAAGATTTAAACAATGCCAGTATTAAACAATGAGCTCATAAACAATGCATGATGCCCTAGCTTGCAGCCCACAAGCCATCAAGACATTTCCTCATGAAATGATCATAAACGGGTAGTACGACATAGTGAATATCAACAACAACAAAAATAAAGGGAGATCAAACACTTCACACAATGCCTTGAAGGTAATAGCAATGATGCCCTAGCTCTCAAAGCTTATGGTTCATCAAGAATTCCAAATGCAAAGATGTAAAAAATTCTAGTATTAAACAATGAGCTCATAAATAATGTATGATGTCCTAGCTTGCATCCCACGAGCCATCAAGACATTTCCTCATGAAATGATCATAAACGGGGAGTACCATATAGTGAATATCAACAGAAAAACAAATAAAGAGAGATCAAACACTTCACACAATGCCTTGAAGGTAATAGCAATGATGCCCTAGCTCTCAAATCTCGCGGGTCATCAAGCATTCCAAATGCAAATATATAAACAATGACAGTATTAACATTCATATTGTACCATTAAATCAACAAATTCCATCAAAATTAAATTGAGTTAATGAGAAGACAAAGCTTGAATGCCTACCTTAAGTTGTGGCTTCCTGCATATACCAAGATTCCAGCCTTCCACAATTAGGGCCCTCTTTGCGCATGAGTATGTGATCACAAAAATTTGAAATAAGCCTTTCTTTTTCTATTTTTTTGTTTATAATCATGCGGGTATCAAAATTATGATGGTTTTGTCACTATTACGACAACATCGGGGACCATTGGAATAAAAAAACATAAAAATCACACACAAATGCTAGTGCCATCGCAAATTGGCGTCGAAATTCAACCCCAAATGTTATAGTGTTGATACTATACTAGCTAAGCTATGATATAATGTTTTAATGGAGGTGTCATCCTAGGGGTTGTATGATTAAGCCTTTTGAATCATACTCATAAGCTCAGTTTGAATGGATGCCAATCACTCCCTACTATGGAGGACAATAGCATTTTGTAGTGTCTGCCCTAGCTGAGCTAGAGCAGCGTGAAAACAAGAAATAGTCTCTTGTCTATGATTCTCCCTACTCTGGGGAGTACCATGGGATGAAGCTTGTGATGCATGGTCAGTATCACCATATACATTAGCCTCTGAACCAGTGGATGCCATGATGTATGATGTATAAACTGCAAGTGCACACATGTACATTAAATATAATTAAAAAAATAATTCATGTGTATATACATATATGACATCAAGTACATGTACAAACTATACTTTTGAATCATATCTAAAATTAAACATTAACCATGTTAGCACTGTTAAAATCTTGAATAATATTTGGTCTATTAGATAAAACCTTGCTAAGTCTTGCTATCTCCTTAGGCCCTATTTTCAAATTTCTAGTCATTAGTGGTAAAACCCTAAATCTTTGGCTCATGCTTCTAATTTTCTGTTACCTTTTCTAAGTCACTTAAATCTCTTTAACCCATGTGCCTTATGTTTTATGTCTAAGCGGGACCGTCCCTTTTAATATTTCCTAAATGTCTTAGCAGGGTGGTATTTTTAATTTTTCCTAAGTCTATGCCTCCGCATGCCTTTATTACCTTTTACATATGCTGAGCATGTTTCTTAAGATCTTACGGTTGTTTCTTTGCCTTAAAGTGCAAGATGAAGTTATTTACTCATCAAGGCAATAAAACAAGTTGCCGCATGTCTTCCTCCGATCTTGGTGAGCCCTTTTTCATTTAGGTCTTCAAAAATGTTATTGTTCTATCAGATTCAACTTCATCTACTGTTGGCATGTTCCCTCACTGTCAATGAAGATCTTGTTTTAATGATCAAGGCAACACACCTAGCTGACATGTAGCAGATGGCGAGATCGGGTCTGCACAAAGATAAAGAATTAAAGATAGTTCAACTTCATGAAGATCTACAGTGGGCACTTTGCGTTAATCATGAGATGTATTTCATTTACCCTTTGAGGTATCACATCATTTTGACACGTGGAAATTTTTCAGGTCTTGGGCCCGTATGCAGTTGGTTATTGAGTGGTCAAGTCTCAGAAGATCTTGTGGTTAGCGTGAAGCCTTAAAGACAAGATGCACGACAGATACTAATGAAGGAATTGCACCTTTATGTCACATGTACAAAGTGGGTCTCGCTCAGTGTTGAGGAAAGGTAATGAGTGATCACATTAGATTTCATCCAATGGTTGGCGCATTACCTTAATCTAAAGATGATCGATAGTTAGTGTTCAAGGCATTGTGCCTGGTCATCACGTGTAAAGTAGCCAGAGCTTAAGAAAAGGTAAAGACCAAACACTTTTTTGTTGATCTAACGATGGGCATAAATATAGAAATAAAATATGATAGATGGATAGTCTTCAAGGCATCACACCTACGTGACGCGTATCTAGACCGGTCTGCACAGGTTAGAAGGCAAAAAAAATTTCTCAAGGCCACTAATGTTTTTCCACGTGGAGGTTGGTGGGGCCTATGTTTTTGAAGACATGAAGTAGGTAAAGTTCATACAAATGTAAATGCATCCAGTGGTCATTGCAATGCCTCAAAAGATAAGATGAAGGTTTTTAACCTTCAAGCCATTGCGACGGTGTGACGCATGGAAAATCATATTATAGGCCTAGGTAACTTAAAGTACATGGATGCTTTAGTTTTAAAGATGAAAAAGGATGCAATATCGACCATTGACAGTGATACTGCGCCACTTGTAGCCGTTAGAATTATATTTTTTAAATATTCAAATATATTTCAAGGGGGTGGCACTGCTTTCTAGATCACAAAGTTGTTTAAGTGGTTCGATCTGATCTTTTGGATCAATTTATTGAGGTCATAGGGTGTAGATGAATAGTGTTTTGTTGACTATGGCTATATTTTTTTGGCTGGTGTTATTAGGGTTTTGATAAGATTGTTGTTGTTTCTGCTTTAATTGACCGAGTTATTACTTTCAGACAAATTAGGTATGCAGATCAGATTGTATTTTTAGATCTTTTGAAGAAAGATCAATTCGGTGGAGGAAAGAAGATAAAATAAATTCTAAAGAAGGACAAATGTTAATCAAATATGAATTCTAAAGAAGGATAAATTATAGGGTTTTCTTCTTCTATATGTATCTTTCTTTTCTCTATCGTAAGGGTTCTGGTTTCTCTGCAAGTTTAGGAGAAGGTTCCAAGTGTGGTTCCTCTGTAAATATTTTTGCCATTTTATTTTCATATAGGGTGATCTTAGTTTCCTTTCTGGTGTCAGAGAAGAACATCATTGTAATAGCAAGCTTCATGAATGAAATCTCAGTTTTGTTTTTATGTTATCAAGTTATCTCCATTTTATTTCTGAATCATTGAGACTAAGGCATCAAGGGTGTTTTGGTTTTGTCCATTGTTGATCAACAATGGGGTCATTTAAAGGATGGATATGATTTAGGATTTTCTTTCAGATATGTATGAGTTGGGTTATCAAGGGTATGTCAGCTTTTCTTTCAATGGATGTTTATTAATGTATTTTCTATTCCAGGGTCTCTTCCAAGGGGAGAGTTAAATACTTTGTGTAGGTAATTTCATATTTGAATATACAGGTGGATCCACAAGTAGAACTTGATTAATGGGGGTATATTTTGTGTAAGGCATTATAAATATTAGATTGTGTTTTTTTTAATCCATAATCTTCTTTTCAATGTTATCTTTGACTTTGTTTCCCATTGGATAAGGCACTAGTTTATGGGAGATCTGGGGTATTTCAGAGATCCATTAATCAAATATAATTAAAAAACTTTTCCCTTTCATGTTGATAAGAGTTAGGATAGTTCTAGTTTTTAGACATACTGTATGAAAGTGGGATATTGCATGAGATTTGGTAAAACACTGAGGCATATGTTACCCATAGGTTTGAAAACTATTCCACAAATATATATCTGCAAGTTTTTATTTGTCACAAGGAGTCGTGTGTGCAAATTAGGTAATGCCCACCTAAGTGATGTGGAGCTCAAAGTGAAGGATTCCTTTGATTCTTCCTGAATGTTGGCTTTCTCTTATCTCCTCTCTGCTGAGGGTGTTGAGTTTGTGCCCTAGGTTTGCAATCCAATAGCCTAGTCTCATAATCTCATCTAGGAAAGGAGATAGCAAGAAAAAGAACTAACAGAAATGGCGACTCTACTGGGGATAGAGAAATAAAATTTTAATAAGCTTATTCGGATTCCCTAGTACAATTGGTTAAATCCAATATTCATATGGAGATAGCGCATCCAAAAGTCACGAACAACATATAAACTCATTTTGGGAGAAGAGATTTATTTTCTCTATTTAGTCAAAATATATCCTAGAGTTATATATTTTTATAGTCATATGCTAATAAAGAAGTATTCCTCTTATTCAAAGTGAGCCAAGGTTTGTTTGGTTTGTTATTGCAATAGTGTCTGAAAGTGAAACTTTTTCAAAGATATACCTATACTATCTCACAAAGTGGTGATTGGTGACTCTAAGCTCTCTGATTTGCACCAGTGTGCATGATTGGAGAAAGGCTACAAAGGAGGTGGACTTGCAGTGATAATCAAGAAGATGTTTGGGCTCTTATGACTAAAGCATAGTCAAGGGAGGAATTTTTATGAGACCATATTATAGGGGTATGTTGAGATTTTGTTGGTTTTTGAGAGTGTCCGAGTGGGGTGAAGAGATCTCAACTGATTCAAACTTGTCCTCTATAAAGAGGTAGCAACTCTACCAAATATTTCAATGGTGATGTAAGGGTGACTTTAGATCAATGTTTATGCAGCAACTTCATCACATCCATGTATTTTGTTTTTCATTGGATAATTATTATTTCATGAAAATCAATTGTTAACATTTTCCCTATTAAGTGGTTAGCACTAATTCAGAGGGAAGAAAGAGGAAGTTGGTAACCATCTTGTGATTAATTATGCTTTAATGTCAAGTGCAAGTACTATTATATAGTTAATATTTCAAGCCTTTCATACAATCAAACTCAATTATGCCTACTAAGATGTCACAATAGAGTGGTAGATAGATTTTTGACATTAAGTATTACACAGCTCTAAATTTTGAAGGAATTCATGGTTACCCAAATATTTTTCCACTTGAGATCAGAGAAAAATTGCCAAGATTTAAGGGTAGGAAAGAGGAAGACGTTGAAGAGCATTTTAGAGAGTTTTGGGACTTAATTGAGATTTTTGATATTGAATGTGAGGAAAGTGTTATGAAATTTTTTATTTAGTCCTCAATGGATGGTGCAAGGAAGTGGTTCTCATTTTTGCTAGAGTGTTCTATCTCTTCATAGGAAGAGTTAGGTTCAACATTTTTGGAATAGTTTGGTGAAAAGGTTAATCCATCTACAGTGATAAGGAATTTCACGAAGATACAAATAATAAATGGTGAGTTGGTACTTCCTTTCAATCTCAGATTTGCAAAATTATTGGGGTAAATCCCAATGGATTTTAGAACAAATGATGCTATTTATTTGGTTGTTTATTTAGGTGCATTTCTTAAAAATATGAGCTACTTGTTGAAAGATAAAGAACCTACAACTTTGCATCATGCTTTTATAACAGGAGTAGATATTTAAAATAATTTAAGGTATGGAATCATCCCAAGGATTTTTCCATCTACTAAGGATTGTTGTCATAATGTACCAAATGTAGCTGACGGTGTGGATTAAGAAGAGATAATAAATGTCAATATTTTGTCCCTACTGATCATGCTGACCATGATTTAAATGGTGGTTCAAAACAAAATGTGAATCAAGATTTTTTTTTTGTGAATAGTAGTTTCCCCTCACATTGAGGATGACATGGTTAGTGAAGAATTGTGTAATATTCTTGATGTAGAGATAGATATATATAGGGGTTACACACCTAAAAAAATAGAAACTAGTTATTCTAGTTTTGGGGCTGCAAAAAAAATTTGTTTGCAGTCAAATCTGAATAGTAGAGAGGGGGCAAGTTTTTCATCAGGTGATGATGTTGAAGCCCCAAATGGTGAGATTATATTAGAATTTGTTGATGTTGATAGTGAAGATGATATTTTTCAACCCATGTTTTTGTAACATGAGGATGTCCAAGAGGAATTGGTTGAGGATAAGGTTTCATGGTGCCAAAATGGCCTTGTTCTTTTTGAAGATAAGGTGATAGTTTATATGGATCCTTGTGAAAAGGATGAAGATTTGTCTTGTGTTGAAAATGATTATGACGAAACAAATTTTGTTAAGAAAGTGATGAATTATTTTATCCTAGATAATGATGATGTTAACATAAAGATGTTGGAAAAAGAATACTCATACAAGGAGTTTACACCATTAAAGGAAAAACAAAGGCAACCTTGTGATAATTATTTTTCAAATAAAAGGCTCAGGTTTGTTGGTGAAGATACACATGGTTTTCAATTTGAACAACAAATCAATAATGGTAATAATATTTATAGTTCAATTTTTATGTTTGCATCCTATGGTTTTCCATGTGAGGTTGTGGAATCTAAGGGACATAAGGATTTATATAAACCAGAATATGAGGTTGTTGAAGCTCAAATTTTTTTGAAAATCTTTCAGTATATAAGTGTCCACTTTTGGATAACCTTGTGTGAACTCATCATATGGATAGTGTTTCTATTTATGGTGGTTCCATAAAAATTTTAATAGTATGGAAGATGGTCTCAATCATGAATCTGAAATTATGTATCCTTTGGACCATGAGAATGATTATCAGGTTGTTAATGGTGGGTCATTATTTGACTTGTATGAACCTGTTTATGAAGGATTCGAACAAGATATATCTTGTGTCATGGATATGAGTGGTGACCACCTTCTACAAATGGAAATGGATGCATTTAGATTTGATTTGAGTGATGAGTATTCATATGTGGTTGACATAAATATGGAAATGCTATCTTGTGGTGAAAAAATAGTGAATGATGATAAATTTTTATGCAACACTAAATTGGGTCAAGATAAAGATGTTGAAAGTGAGCCTCATGTTGACTTATTTAGACCACATTTTCATTTATTTCATGTGGAGGTAGATTAGAATTGGAAGGATATACTAGGTAGTTTGCTTCAGCCAGAGCTATGTTCCTTATTACAAGATTAGGATATGAAGAGTGTTAACATGTTGAATTTAGTGGATATTGAAGATTTTGAACTTACTCAAGGTTGTAGTCAGCATCATATTTTTCCTGAATTGCACAAATTGGTCATAAATAATTATCCTTTTTCTTTGCAAAGTACTTAAGGTATTAAGATTGATGATGTCAACCATCAAGTTGAAAAGGATTATTTTCTTTGTCAAATCCAGCATGACAAGTATGTTGGAAATAATGGAATGTTGTACTTAGAGGGGAGGGGTGAATCAGTACGCTCAAAACTTGTATCATTTAACCTTTACCCTTTTAGTAATCAATTGTAATACAATTAATATCTTCTATTCTATCTTTGTGTATGTAACATCAATTCATAAACTAATTATCATGTAAAACATTCATAGATACATTCATTAAATGTATAGACACATGACACAAGATTTGGTAATGCAGAAAACCCATGTTAGAAGGTAAAAACTGCGGTGGGGATGAAACCCACAAAGCTTCACTATCTGCAGAATGGAAGGGGTCAGTTAAGGCCTACAATTTGATCACTTCTGATGATCTACCATGTTAGGAGTATTGAGTGGAGACTGGTTAAGGTCTACTTTGTTAAGATCTTTAGCAATACTTTTTAGTGTGCATTCTGTTAAGAGATTTACAAAGGATTTTTAAATCCACCTTTCTTGAAAGGATTTCTTCTATTTTCTACACTTGTTAGAATGTTGACAAAAATATTCAGTGACCTGAGTGTATGCAATCTACAATTTATGATTATAGATCCATTAAATTCACATGTACAATGTATCACCTAATGTTATTGATTAATACCTCTGTTGCTTGGTAGCCTTGAATCTGGTTCTTGATAACCTAATTCATCTTTTGATGTTCTTTCTTGAAACTCTTAGTATGGTCCATAGATGTTCTCCTTAGCTACTATCATCCTCACATCCATCATGAAATTAATGATTACACATCTGTATATACAATAGATTGACCTATTTTAGTTTCACGTATTACAAAGATAACTCTATGATCAAAGGTTTACAACTTGACCTTGATCTCCTAGTTTGCATGGTTTCAATCAGTTAGATTGATTAAAACAATTACAATTACATTGCTTGTCCCTCAAGAAATATTTTTAAATAAAATCAATGTGCTAAATATAAAATATAAGTGTTTTATCTGACATGGAAGTTAGATCCACATTTCTCAGGATTTAACTAACTTTCGGTGTCTGATGCTTGGGTTTCTCTATTGTCAATCTATCAGTGTTCCTTATGTGAACTATGCTTTGGGTTCCCTTTCTCTATTGGGTTCCTCTGTTTCTTCTTTGTTGGTTTACACTTCAACATTTTTAGGTTGAACTATGCAAATTGTGTCAGGTTTCTCTTGAATTTAAAATGTTTGATGTAAGTGTTACCGTTGGTTCAAAAAAAAATTTCCCTTTGTACACTAATGGAAAAAATAATGTCTTCAATCTCCCCCTTTGACATTAGTATCAAAAACTAATATGTGGAAAATACTAAACTATGTAGTATGTACACCATGCGGTTACCTTGTAATTTATGACTCCCCCTATGTATATGCCAGTATATTATATGTATATACATTTACACTTTCCTTTATACTATACTACCTTATCTTCATATCATTTTCCCCTTTTTGTATCATATCATTCTTTCCCTTTCTACTACTTTACATATCATTTTCCCCCTTTTTTGATAGTAAGGGAAAAGGTGTATACTTACAACTTATCAAAAATATGGCAATAGGAATTCTTCATGTCTTTCATTAGTTTCTCCCATTTCTCCTTTAGGTGTTCAAGAGCCATTTTCTCCAGTGTGATTCGGGCATGCATATCATAGATGTTGTCTTCTACAGACATCTCTGAGGTGGAAATTAACTATCTTGCCAAAGTCATGTGTTGTTGGAGAAGTGTAAGATGTGGTAGCATTAGATCTTGTAGCTTGGTAACCTCATCTCTAAACTTGGTTTGTGCCTCTAGAATTTCCTATCTCAACCTTCTAGATTTTATAATATTTTCCAAATGTATCTTGATTGCATTGTCATTTGTGGTTAGACTGTATGCACTTCTATTTAGATCAGAATCTATTTTTGCAATCGTATCACTATTTTCCTTAGTGAGTTTCTCTAAAGTGCACAACTTTTGTATTAAGGAAATAGCTTTAGAAATTATTAGATCTAATTCATCTGCAAGTTTTGAGAGCTTTACCTTGTCCACTTCCACTTCTTGGCTGATATTTTCTATCAATTTGTATTGAAATTTGTGTTTTCCTTGTTCTTTAATTAAATTTTCTGCATCCACATTCTGAGATGTGATGGCCTTGGTTAGAATGGAAAGTTGATCAAGGATGGGGGCATTTTGATCACATCTATGTCAGGAACTATTTGTGTCAATATATCCCTTGTAGTTTCTAACAGTAGGGATTCTTTTTTCTCTTAGATTTTCTTGCATAAATTTCCTTTGAAATAATTCCTCGTACTCTTTGAAAGATTCAAAATCCAATGTAGAAGGGTCACACTTTAGTATCTCAATGATTTCATCTAGTGTTACTTTCAGCTTGGACTTATTTTTCTTCTTCTTCTTCTTGGATGTTGAGTAAGAGGCACTTGAATGTACTACCAAAGCAAGATCCTTTGCTTTTTCAGATGTGCTAGATGAAGGCTTTTTTGTTTTTGTGTCTTTTTCCTGCTGCTCGGTTTCTACTTGTCGGTTGGTAGTGGACGTCTCCACATCAACCTTCAGTTTATCTGTAGAATCTCCTTCGGTATCCTTAGGAGTATTATCTTCTTTCTTTTCTTCTTCACCTTTTTATTTCTTCCCTTCATCTTTTTGTACCTCATCTACATGATCTCCTCTGGTAATATCAATGATATTATTATCCGGACATGTTTCATCTGTAGTGTCCATATCCTTGTTACCTTTTGTGTTCAATACTTCTTCATTAATATCCTCATTAGTTATAAGAATATGTTTGGGGCTTGGTTTAGCCTGATTTGCTTCATTTTCTGGCTTGTTGATAAGAGTTGCTTGTGGCTCGGGGCTTGAATCCCTTTTTGATATATTAAGTATCTTTCTCCATTCATCCTCACTTTTTTCTATCAAGTTCAATTAGATGTCCCTTTAGAACCTCATAGGATCTTAGCTTTAGGGAGAACCTGTTGAAATGTTTCTTCATCATTTCTTTAATCTCTTCCATCTTAGATTTAGGTGGCATGAGTGAAACTAGGGTTCTTTCCCTTATTTCTTTCTCTTCCTTTAGACCATATGTCCACCTAGCCAAAAATCTATCCATAAGTTCTTTTGGCATTTTATCTTCAAATTGAATTGGTATATATTTAAATACACTCATCATTGTGATGATGCCTTCTTCTAACTTGTTCTAGACCTCGGGGTCCAAATTTAGCCATTTTCTAATCTTGGGGTCCAAATGTGGTAGACATCTTATTCTTAACAGGTTCTTCATCTTGTCTAGTGTCCTCAATGTCTTCCTTAGTTCTGATGAACTTCCTTTTTTTTGTTGGTCCCTTTTTCCCTGTTTGAGGCTTTCTTTTATAGGTCCATACTTGACCTTTCTTGATCAGTGAAGGAATTACATCATTTTTTTTCTGACTTCTAGTCCTAGATGTAACAGTATCCCTTGGCTTCTTTGGGGGTGGTGCATCAGACTCCAGCAAAAACTTTGGTGGCGATTATTTGCCATTTGGCGAATGTCGCATGTCGATGACCCTGGAATTGGTGAATATTTTTCACATATTGGATTGACCCTATCGCCCAATGTTTATTAATATTGGGTCCAAATCCAAGGCCCATCACCCATCAGTTTATTTAATTTTTCCATTTCTTACACATTATCGCTAATGGAATATAAATTTTGGTCCCCATTAATTTAAAACATTCGCCTATAATTTCTAAGCGACCCCAAATCGACGGCCTCTATTCGCCTGGAATTTTATAGATGCGTGTCTCTAACCGACATAATTTAGAAAAATTTATTAATCATGTGAAGGTATTGGACGACCCATAATCACCTCGAAAATAACAAAAGACATGTTATAATTATGCGGGTTTCGCCAAATATTTTTATACCTAATACCTCCCGCCAAATTTTCTGAATAAGGATTAGTATAAAAACATTATGATATCTCTATGATATCACTATATTTGATCATAGTAAAGTTTCAAAGTTTCAGACTATTGAGTGCAACTATATAGTCAATACTGCATTGGCGAGTCGCGACTGCATTGCTGCATTTTAAGTTGAGGCTAATGTAATTGATACTTATTCTATGACCCTATAATTTTGAGTTCATTTACATTATTTCAAAATAGGTTTGCAAAAATGGGGTTTTTTTTCCCTTTTGGCCTGAAATACACTACACACCATTGATCTGTGCTCATCCAGCGATCGTTGGCATTGTCACACTATCATGGGTCCCATTAACTTTTGGCTTTTCATTTGATGTCACTGGGACATGTGTGAGTTTCACTTAATCATTTTAAATTACAACTTTGGCTTATTAGTTATTACATTTAATAAATGTTATTAAATGTTTATTTTTATAGTGTAGTCAGATTTAGATTTTAATTCAATTATTTCTATCTTATAATAACACATCAATATGACACATTGGCAAATTAAAAATAGAAACTTGCTCTAGAATGATAAAGAAACATAATCGTTTTAAAAATTCAGAATCTCAGTCTTCAAATTTAAAAAATGAAAGTACTAATCCATTACTTAAGCATATATTTAAATGTCTAATACACAGGTAAAGCAACTATTTAAAATATTGTAATCACAGAGAAGTCTAAGAATCAATTTTTGTACCCATAAAAAGAAAATTGAAATGAACTTGGAAAAATTTTATTTTATTTTTTTCAAAAAATTACATCGTATAGTAAAAATAGAAACCTACTAGGCAACTTCTTATGGATATGAAAAAAAAAGTGAAACTTTGCATGTCCATTGTCAAAAAACTAGGGTAACGAGAATGGGTAAACTAGGGAATCGGGGATCTTCATCTTCACTTTCGTCTATGTAGAAATTTCCAAAGAGGATAATCTCTGAGAATTTGTCAAGCCATGTGTAGTCTGACTCGTCAAATTCATCAAGGTAAAACCATTTCTAGAGAAAATCCCTCCCAAGCCGTGCCCATTTCCTATGTCGCATTAGTTGCTCATCATTGAGTTTCAACAAAAAGGGGTTGTCTGGCCACATTTTTTCCTGGCACCAACAGCTTGTGTATATCTCTTGGCCAAGGGATCCCCACCCCTAATTCCACAAAAATAGCAACATTGACATTGTCCTTTAGGAATTTCTCTTTAAAAACCTTCCTCAACAGCATCAACATATCCACCTTCTATCCTCTGAGGTTGAGGAGACACGCAAAAAATTGAGACGTAATGTCTATGTAAATGTGGTATTTGTCGATATTCTCAAGGAACTCTTGACCTAATAACATCAACACAATAGAATTTATAAAAGCATCAGGACCAACCTCCCTACAAACAGAAGTGAGGATTTCTTCTGAGACATTGCCCAAAAAGGACCTATGGTCATCTGGGGATGTGCATCTCAAACGGATTGGTGTATCCATCTTCAATTCTCAAAAGCCTAAAGACCTAAAAACCCAAAACTTAAAACTAGAGGAAGAATTTCTACCACCGAAAGCTCTGACTCTTAATCTACCAAAAGCAAAATGAAGAAGAAAGAAACCAGATTGTCTATAAATAGCCCCGACCCCTTGATTGATAGTAGTGATCGTGGATACTTAGCAATTAATAATTATTCTTTCTTTAATCATATTTAATGCAATATCTATAAACGCATTATGCATATTATGCATGTGAGAGATTTAAATTGACTGTCCTTAATCTTTTATATCTAAATGTAAATATTTCCAATAAATTTTCCCATAAATGCATGTGTACTATTGACAGTTAAAGATGGCAGTTAAAGAATGTCACTGACAAGGCATTTATTTATTTTTGAGTTACGAGTTACAAGTTGCAGTTGCACTATCCACCATCCATGTCAAAAAATAACCAATAGTAATCAACAATCATGGTTACGGTGCACTTTTTAAGGCTTGATACGTGTCATTATTCTGGTGACTTCCTGCAGAAATCAGTTTCCTTCCAAAATTTGGCCCGAAATTAAATTTCAGAAATTGATCTAGGATGATCAAATGGTATCAAATAATAAATTTAACAATATCTAATTAGGCTATGTGTCCAATGTATGATCATTTATATTCGCAACAAATAAAAGTGATATTCATTAGACATTGCATTAATTACAATGTTACGTGTCATTATTCTGGTGACTTCTTGGAAAACTTTGTTTCCTTCACAAAATTTGGCTGAAATTAAACTTCAGCCATTGATCTAGGATAATCACATGGTCCCAAATAAAACATTTAATATTAGTTGGCATTGGCCCACATGCGTCATTGACGATTCCCATCTTTTGAAAATTGTCAAATAAAATATTTATTTTTCCCATAATTAACGATAGATTAGCCAATAAAATAAATATATTTTCAAATGACACATAAAAATCGCCAGTACACATATTTTTTTACCTTCACAAGAAAATAATTCACCTCATATATTATATATTTCCCCCACATTAATTTATAATTCGCCAGGATTTTATGGAATTTTCATTCGGCAGGGAAAAAATCATCTATGCCTTTATATTATTTTCCTAATTTGGAAAAAAAATCGCCATCATCAATAAAAAATTTCCCATAAATTAATGTAGGATTCGCCAGGATTTTACACTTTTTCCTAGGAGGGGGTTTCTTAAAGTTATCACTGTCAGACTCTAGATTCTGAGTCACTCACTTTCTCAGCTTCACCAACGGGTGATTGACCCTCAGTTTCTTCTGTCTGTTTTGTTTCCTCTTCATTTACCGACAGCTTTTTCTTCAAAGTCTTAACCATTTTTTCCTTCTTCCTTTCAATGTTTTTCACAACTAAGCCAGTTTTTATCCTTTCCTTGGCTTCCTCATAAGTTCCAAACTTAGGTTGTGACTTGTCTAATGTTTCATTTATCAATGCCTCAATAGCATTTGTTGATTGATCTATGTTAACCTCATAGTCAAGTGGTGCCAGCCATGCTATCCTCGGTACAGCTGGCTTGATAAAGGTGTAATCATTGTCCACCATAAAACAAGTTTTAGTCTTATACTTTTCTACCAGTTGATTTGGTATCCTCACCCTCTTTTGCATTTTTTCTTTGAATCCAGTGAAGTATTTATCCATGACTGATTCAAAATTATCTCCTAGTGATTTAATGAACTCACTAATCTGTGTGGTCATTGGTTGGGTAGTGTCCCATTTGACATTTCCTATAGAAGGGAAGGATTATTGAAAATAGAAAAATATGCACATAAAAGTGAACCAAACTTACATGAGTTAACTTTGCAGTCCTGATTATTCTCACGTTCTCATCTAATTTCCTTAGTAGAATTTTTGATAGATCTAACTCCAATCCTTTCTTGACATTTTAGTATGTTGTATCAAATTCTTTGGATGAAATATTATTCATCTTGCTATCCTAAAAGAATTTGTATCCTAAGACATGCTCTAAATTTCATTTCATCATCATTGATGGTGGATACCTTTAATCCTCTTCCATCCCATGTTGCTCCTGTGTTCTTTTCAATGTCAGCTTGAGGGGGTGCTTTAGTGCCTTTACTTTATCTATTATGGGATAACTGGTAATAGCATGTATAACATCCTTGGATATCAGTTTTGTCTCATCAATCCATATCTTTCATTCATGTACTCTACTTAGTACTAACCGAATCCATTCGGTCTTGAATTCCTTCAGGAATAGTAGGGCATGTGTGAGCCCTTTGACTTGAATATGCTTATGTTCTTCTTTGATTGTTTCATCATCATTGCAAAGATTTTGTAAGCTTTCTCAACTCAAGGTCTCCTATTTTTGCAATCTTGGAGTGAATGTACACTCAAACATCTTTAACTTGAGAAAAACCCTAGCTAGTATACTAGAGAATGCACCAGCATTGTTGGGTTTCAAAGAAACCTCAAGAAAGATCTTGTAATGAGGTTCTTTACAAGTGGTATTATTGATTAGATTAACCTTTTTCTTATTTTCATTCTTGATCGTGGAGGATCGTGACTTAGTTGCCATCGTTTTAGAATTTAGGGATTTTTCTCATAAAAGAAAATAGATTTCTTGATGAATGTTGTTACTTACTTCAACCTTGTGTGAATGTTGGGAATCTTTCTAAGTGTTATAAATAGGGTTGAAGTAGCTCTATAACCTAGTATCTTTGTGCTTTGGTTTCGCTCTGCTTCTTCGCTCAAATGGCTTTATGAATAATGAGCTCTTCCATCGAATATTTATAGACTTTTTTCCCTAAGTCATGTCATGAATGTTCACCCACTTCTCGGTGTTTGAAGACAGATTCATCGGGTAGTATACACACTTCATTCTCAGTGAGAAAATGATGCTTTCTCTAGGTGTTAACTCATTTGACTATTTACCAAAGGATCTCGGTATATGGCCGATACATGAATACCGATGGAGCTCAATTTACACTAAGCAACTTAGCTTTTTATGTGTTAACCGTTGATGCTTGGTAAGTATAGAAAAATTAGCTTTCTATGTACACCGATGATTTTTTTTAAGCATTGACCGATGAGATTGAATTCACAGAATCATAACAAGTAATACCATAGTGCATCTTTAATCATGCTAGTTTAGCATTACATCAATGTATAATGGAACTAATACAAAAAATAACTTGGTATAATGCAGTTCCATACTTACTTGTTCTTTCTTAGGTGGGGGTGGTGATGTCACTAGATCCATTGGATAAGGTGTCACCATTTGCATTGCTTGGTCCACCTTCATCAGTGTTTGTCGCTTTCCTCCACATTTTGTTTCTCATCTTCCTAATGTCTTCAATGGTGTTTCCATTAGAAAAGGTGTTGGTCTCTGTCACTCGGTCTCTGCAGTCCTTCCTTAGATGACCAACTTTATGACAGTGTAAACATGTCATTTTGGGGTTAGTCCAACTCCTAGAATTTCTCATCCATGTCTCATGAAATTTGCAGCTATGTGTCCAAATCTTCCACATGTTGTGTAGTTTTCCCATGTGTTGTAATCCCAAACATATGAGTTACCGACTCTTTTCGTATGATAAGTAGTTTCATTTTATTTAGGTTTCCATGCTTTCCTTTTCTTCTTCCTACATTCAAGAGATGTGTGCCTATCCATTTTGCAATTAGGACAGTATTTGTCCATGTAGGTTTCCTTCTTTGGTTATTAATCCTCAGATTTACATTCATATACTTTATGTCATTTCTTGTTACATTTATAACAAATTCCTATAAATGAAGGTGTGGATTTAGGAATACCTTTTATTTTTCTCTTGCAAACATTTGATGTGTGGTCTGGTTTTCCACAATGATTGCATGACTACTCTCTTGGTCTTGGATTTGTGTAGACATTCTTTGGATCAGCTTGGTATAGTAATTCTTCATTTTTGGTATACCCTAGTCCGGTATTGTTTTTGAGTCTTCTTTGTCCATCCAAAAAATCATCCATCCTTTTGGTGCTTTCTTCAGCTCTCTTGATCATGTCATTATGTTTTTTTTGAATTCTTACTTCATGCTTCAGTTTTTCATTTTCTTCTCTTAGCTCACTGATAGATTCTATTATTTCAATGAGTTCTATGTTCATTTTGTTTGCCTCCTCACTCATAAGAATAATCTGATTGGTGATCTCATGATGATGTTTTGTAAGTCTTTGTATTTTTGACTCTTTCTCTTGTAGCTTTTCAGTAATCTTCCTTCTAACATCAATAACTAGTGTTCTTTCTTGCTCAGCTTGTCTAGAATTGTTGATGACATCAATCATTCTTACCATCTGTGACTCTTGACCAATTTGCAGATATTTCACTTGTCTTCAGCCAGATGTTGATTGATTTCATTCAGACTTGTGATGCTTTCTTTAGATGTGTCTAATGTTTTGCTAGTTGCAGATCCTGAAGACTCAAATAGATCAAGTATCTATTCCTCATGATAGTATGTTTCATTACAATGAGATGCCATAATCTTTCTTTCATCCACCAACTGTCTCATCTTGATTCTAGCCTCTTTATATTGTTCATAGAAGATCTATATCTCTAATTTTTTATTCTCAATATTCTTGTCTAGCTTGTACCTTTCCATTGTATGATCTTTTCTCTTAAGTCTTTAAACTTTTCTAATTAAGAGATCTAGCTCTGATACCAATTGTTGGAAATAATGGAATGGTGTACTGAGAGGGGAGGGGTGAATCAGTACCCGCAAATTTTTTATCAATTAACCTTTATCCTTTTATTAATCAATTGTATTACCATTCATATATGATATTCTATCTCTGTGTATGTAACATCAATTCATAAAATAATTGGCATTTAAAACATTCATAGAAAAATTCATTAAATGTATAGACACATGACACAAGATTTGGTAACGCATAAAACCCCTATTAGAAGGTAAAAACTGTGTTGGGGATTAAACCCACAAAGCTTCACTATCTGCAGAATGGAAGGGGCTAGTTAAGGCTTACAATTTGATCACTTCTGATGATCTACCCTTTTAGGAATATTATGTGGAGACCGGTTAAGGTCTAGTCTATTAAGACATTTAGCAACACTATTTAGTGTGCACTTGGTTAAGAGATTTACAAAGGATTGTTAAATCCACCTTTCTTGAAAGGATTTCTTATATTTTATACACTTGTTAGAATGTACACAAAAATATTCAGTGACCTAAGTGTATGCAATCTACAATTTGTTATTACAAGATCCATTAAATTCACATGTACAATGTATCACCTAATGTGATTGATTAATACCTATGTATCTCAGGAGCCTTGAATCCGGTTCTTGATAACCTAATTCATATTTTGTTGTTCTTGCTTGAAACTCTTAGTCTGATCCATAGATGTGCTCCTTGGCTACTATCATCCTCACATCCATCATGAAATGAATGATTACACATCTCTATATACAATAGATTGACCTATTTTAGTTTCACGTATTACAAAGATAACTCTATGATCAAAGGTTTACAACTTGACCTTGATCTCCTAGTTTGCATATTTTCAATCAATTAGACTGGTTAAAACAATTACAATTACATTGCTTGTCCCTCAAGAAATAGTTTCAAATTTGTAGACATCCAAAAATATTAATATTATTATTAATATTAAATTCCCTTTTATTCATCTAACTATTTACTTAAATTAATTAAATAGTTTCATCTATGGTATGTATATATTTTATAAATACTATCCTAATGTATTTTATTTAAATACACTCCCCTAAAAAATGCCACTTTTAAATAAATTCATATTTATTAAATCCCTCCATAAAGCTAAAATTCCTCTAAACTTGATTTAAATAAAATCACTTTATTTAAACCCACTTTATTCCCTCCAAATCCCACCTCTTGCTAATAATTTCCTAATCTTGATTAAAAAGGTACTTTACCTCTAATCGTGTGCACAATCCCCTTTTGACTTTTCCAACCTAACCCTCGATCTTAGCCACTCATCTCCCTTCCACCTCTTAATCTCAAATGTCCATTTCCTTTTCAATTCTATAAAATAGGCCTTCCTTTCTTGCATTATCATCTCTCATTTTTGTGTTATTGTTATTATGCTAGATTTTTTTTAGAATTCTCATTGCTTTCATTGTTTCAAGCTTAAATCACATAGATGTTACATGCTAGGGTCATTTGGTAAATCAATCTTAGTTTATTTCTTGCATTTCAATTCATAGTACCTTATTCATTTTAAAAGATTTGAGACTAGTTTCTCCATACTAGTTCTTGAATCCTTCTCTCATCCATCATTGTTGCATTTTTTATTCGAAATCTTAATCATTTTCACTGGGGGAAGTCTTGAAATTGTATTTGAGAGAGCACATTCACACCTCTATAAGAGAGAAAATCAAACAAGCCTCTTGGGTGCAACTATTTTTATCTCTATCTGATGATATGAGGATGTTTTTTTATGTTTCATGCTTGCTTTTATCTCATTTGAAATTTGGATGCTAACCTGTACTGATTTCTTATTTGTGGGTGATTGCAGGTTGACATTTTCCTTGTATACAAAATCAAATCAAAGCACTAAATATAAAACATAAGTATTTTATCTGACGTGGAAGTCAGATCCATATTTCTTGGGATTTAACTGACTTTCAGTGTCTGATGCTTGGGTTGCTCTGTTGTAAGTATGTCGGTGTTCCTCTATGAACTATCCTTAAGGTTCCCTTTCTCTATCAGGTTCCTCTATTTCTTCTCTGTCAGTTTACACTTCAATAATTTTGGGTTGAACTATGCAAACTGTGTCAGGTTTCTCTTGTGATTTGTCTTATCGGGTTTCTCTTGAACTTACCACTTTCGGTGTAGGTGTTACTGATGGTTCAAAAACTGTTTTCCCTTTGTATACTAATGGCAAAAATAATGTCTTCAAAGTAAGTTCAAGATTTTTTTAGTGGGTTGGATTTTGAAGAATGTTTTGATGGGTTTGACATCAACTTGCCTTGTAGCTTTGAGTTTGTGAAGCAGAATGGTAGAATCCTTTATAAGGATTATATTTTTAGTGATCTCATGTTGCCCTTGTTTTGACAAGCTAAAAGTGAGGTTCATAGTGGTAGTATGTTAAATGTTTCCAAGTTTTTCCTATTTACCCGGATGTTGTTTAAAGACTTTTTCAGATTGACTATATTGTTGGGTGATCAAAATCACATTTTTGACAGAGGCAAGATGAGACAAAAAAAATTTGATGGCTTTGGGCCATCAGTCCTAGTTTAAGTCTTTCAAATCAAGGAAGAGGTGTAGAGGTAATATGACTTTGTTCAACAATGTATATATTTTGTAAAAAATTTCTTTCTTTTTCCTGTTTTAGTTGTCTTTTTTGAGGTTTCATTTTTTGTCCTGGTCTACTTGTCCTGGAGTGTTGGTTTTCTAGTGTTGAACTTGCATTCAATCTTCCCTAGTCTGAGCCTATGTTAGCACTGTTAAAATCTTGAAGAAAATCTGGTCTAAATGATAAAACCCTGCTAATTTTTGCTATCTCCTTAGGCCCTTTTTTCATATTTCTAGTCGTTGGTGGTAAAACCCTAAGTCTCTAGCTCATGCTTCTAATTTTTGTTACCTTTTTTGAGTCACTTAAATCTCTTAAACCCATGTTCCTTATATTTTATGTGTGAGTGGGTTCGTCCCTATTAATATTTCCTAAATGTCTTAGCAGCGTGGTATTTTTATTTTTTCCCAAGTCTATGTCTTTACATGCCTTTATTACCTTTTAAATCTACCGAGCATGTTACTTAAGGTCTTACGGTTGTCACTTTTCCTTAAAGCGCAAGATGAAGATCTTTACTCATCAAGGTAATGTGACAATCTACCACGTGTCTTCCTCCAATCTTTGTAGGCCCTTTTCATTTAGGTCTTTGTTGATGTTATTGTTCTATCATATTGAACTTCATCTATGGTTGTTGTGTTCCCTTAGTTTTCATGATTATCTTGTTTTAACGATCAAGGCAACGTGCCTAGCTTACACATGGTGGATGGCGGGACCGGGTCTACACAAATTTAAAGAAGTAAAGACAGTTCAACTTCATGAAGATCTATGCCGAATTCTTTTAGATAATCGCAAGATGTAGTTGATTACCCTTTGAGGCACCACGTCATGTCGACATGTGGAAATTTGTCAGGTCTTGGGCCCATCTATAGTTGGTTATCGAGTGGTCAAATCTTAGAAGATCTTGTGGTTGGCATGAAGCCTTAAAGACAAGATGCACGACAGATACTGATCAAGGCATTGAACCTTTGTGCCATGTGTACAAGGTGGATCTGGCTTAGTGCTGAGGAAAGGTAATGATCGATCACATTAGATTTTATCCAACGGCTTGCGCATTACCTTAATCTGAAGATGATTGACAATTAGTGTTCAAGGCATTATTCCTGGTCCCCACATGTCAAGTGGCCAGAGCTTAAGAAGAGGTAAAGATCAAACACTTTTATGTTGATCTAACAGTGGGCGTAAAGCCTCAAATAAAATATGATAGATGAGTAGTCTTCAAGGAATCATGCCTACATGATGCGTATCCATCCCGGTCAACATAGGTCAGAAGGGAATAATTTTTTCTCAAGGCCACTAATGTTTTTTCATGTGGAGGTTGATGGGGCCTGAGGTTTTGAAGATAGGAAGTACGTAAATTTTAGACAGATGTAAATGCAACAGGTGGTCGTTGCAATGCCTCAAAAGATAAGATGAAGGTTTTTAACCTTCAAGCTATTACAATGGCATGAAACGTGGCAGATCAGATTGCAGGCCCGGGTATTTTAAAATACATTGACGATTTGGTTTTAAAGATGAAAAAGGATGCAATCTCTGTCGTTCACATTGATTTTGTGCCACATGTAGTTGTTACAATTAGATTTTTTTAATATTCAAATATATTTCTAAGTGTGGGCACTTCTTTCCAAATCACAAAGTTGTTTAAGTGCTTTCATCTGACCTTTTGGGTCAATTTATTGATGTCGTAGGGTGTAGATGCATAGTTTTTTGTTGACTATGGTTATATTTTATCGACTGATGCTATTAGGGTTCTGATCAAATTGTTGTTGTTTTTGCATTCATTGAATGAGTAATTACTTTCAAACAAATTAGGTGTACAGATCAAATTCTATTTTTATATCGTTTGAAGAAAGATCAATTCGGTGGATGAAAGAAGATAAACCGAATTCCAAAGATGGATAGATGTCGATCAGGTATGAAATTATAGGGTTCTATTCTTCTATATGTATCTTTCTTTTCTCTATCATAATGGTTTCAGTTTCTCTATGAGTTTAAGAGCAGGTTGCAACTATGGCTCCTCTGTAAATATTTTTTTTTTTTCTTTTCATATAGGGTGTTCTTAGTTTCCTTTCTAGTGTCAGGAAAGAACATCATTGTAATAGAAAGATTCATGAATCAAATCTCAGTGTTGTTGTTTCATTATCAAGCTTTCTCCATTTGATTTCTGAATTATTGAGACTAAGGCATCAAGGGTGTTTTGTTTTTTTCCATTGTTGATTAGCAATGGGGTCATTTAAAGGATAGCTATGATTTAGGATTTTTTTCAGATATGTATGATTTGGGGTATCAAGGGTATGTCAACTTGTCTTTCAGTGGATTTTGATTAATGTATTGTTTATTCTAGGATCTCTTCCAAGGGAAGAGTTAAATACTTTGAGTAGGTAATTACATATTTGAATACACAGGTGGATCCACAAGTAGAGCTTGATTAATGGGGGTATGTTTGGTGTAGGGCATTAGACATATTAGACTATGTTGTCTTTTGATCCATAATATTCTTTTCAATGTTATGTTTGACTATGTTTCCCATTGGATAAGGCACTGGTTTATGCAATAGCTGGGGTATTTTAGAGATCCATTAATCAAATATAATTGAAAATAATGTGCCTTTCATGTTGATAAGAGTTAGGATAGTTCTAGTTTTCAAACATATTCTATGCAAGTGGGATATTGCATGAGATTTGGTAAAAAACTAAGGTATATGTTACCCATAGTTTTGAAAACTATTCCACAGTTATATATCTAGAAGTTGTTATTTGTCACAAGGAGTCATGTGTGTGCAGATTATGTAGTGCCCACCTAAGTGATGTGGAGCTCAAAGTGAAGGAGGTATCTGAACATTGTTGAATAATGGCTTTCTTGTCTCCTTTCTAGTGAGAGTGTTGATTTTGTGCCCTAGGTTTGCAATCCCACAGCCTGGTCTTAAAATCTCATCTAGGAAAGGAGAGTGCAAGAAAAAGAACTAACAAACCATATAAACATTACAAACCTCAAGTAAATTAAAAAATATTTCATTGAACCCTAAGACATTTAAATAATTAATTAAATTTAAACATCCCCTTAAGACATTCAAATCATTAAACATATTACAGATCCCCTTAAAATACATTGAAATCATCAAATGTACACAAGTAAATTTTACAACACATTCATTGAACAAAAAAGTTGTAAACCCTTGTAAATTAAAAACAATTTCATTTCCCTAAGGAATTAAAATCATTACATAGTACATGTCTCCTTAAGATGTATTATGTTTTTATGTTTAAAATATTTATGTTTTTATGTTTAAAGTATTTTCTAGTTCTCTGATGTAGTATTGATGTCACCTATAGTGTACATGGTGAACACTCATGGAATGTTTAAGGTTTAAGTTTAAACATGTGTGTTATAAAATTGAATGGATTGGAGAAATAAAATAAAAAAGTTTAATTTAATGGCTTGTGTAATTTTACCTTCCTCTCTCAAAACATGATTACATCTTCTCATGTCTATAATCTCAAAGTTACCCATGTTATTTGTAATAAATAAGAAGCATTGTTGGCTTTAATTGTCTATATATTTCTAGTTTTCCCTTGTATATGTTCATAGATATGAAGTATATGTTGGAAGTCTAATATGGGAAAGAAATAACTGAGAGGGTGGGTGAATCAAATCTATAAAAAATTATACCAATTCTAAACAAACCGATTCAACCATCTATTCATAAACATAAATTGAAATGTTGTAAAGATCTAACATCTAATCATATCCATAATCAAAACATAACACAAAGATTTGGTAACCCAGAAACCCTTGAAGGTAAAATTGGGGTGGGGATGGCACCCACAAATATTCACTACTGCATTAATAAAGTGTTCTTGTTAGGGATGCATTTTTTTTATCACTTCTGATGATATACCTTGTGAGGGGTCTTCCCTATTAAGAGCTTTCAGAATTATACAATCTACCTTGTTAAAGGATTTAAACTTACAACAAAGTAAGCACTTGATTAAGAGATTTACAAAGGCTTGTTACAAACACTCTGTTAAGAGATTTACCCTAATTCACTTGTTAGAATGTATCATTACCTAATCCTTCAGTTTTCACTACAAATGTTTATAATGGATCTCCTCTTTCTAACGCTTAATTGATCTCTCAATCTAATATATCTTTTTTCTTCTCTTCACTGCTCTGCTCGGTCACTATGTCTAGTCAATGCTTCAACTATGTAAAATATGCATGTACTCCTGATCTCTTCTCTTCACATCCACATCCACACACACATATCCTTGCACAAAGATTAGGGTTTAAAGCATCCCATATATAGATCAGTGATAAAACATCCAGATCAAGATCAACAATCTAGATTCATCACCTTTTGCTACTTAGGCATCGCTAATTTTGATTGGTTGCATGGCTTTCATAGGGATCCATGATCTCAAAAATAACATGTAATTAATGCATTAAATATTTTTCCATGATCATTAAATGATTCATAGAATTCAGCCAAAATGGTTTACCTTTGTCTTTGTGTCATTCCAAACACATATACAAAAATTGTCTTACTTGACATAGGAAAACTCTAGTGCTCATTCAATACTGTCTCGCTCGGCAAAACCATATGTTTTCACTCAGCACTAACTCTTCTATGAAACTTGGCAATCATTCTACTTGGAAACTATTGAGTACTTAGCGACCACTGACTTGCTCGAAAGTAACTATTGCTTGGTCAAACTGCTCGATCAATACATAAAACTACACAAGTCATATAAATTGCTCGGCCTTAGTGGTATGGATCAGTCGTAGTGATGACTGATCAACCTACCTTGGTTATGACTGATTTGTGACACTGATACACAAAAAACCTAGAGATCAACAATCTCCCCCTTTGACATTAGTGGCAAAAACACTTTTTCATGACTCTTCAGTCCTCTACAAAAATAGTACTCAAATAGACTTAGAACTCCCCCTAGGATTATGACTCAGTATGTCTTCATGAATACTTCACTACATATGCAATATATGTAAATAATGTAAAAATATATATGTTATACCTTACATTGCCATCAATCTTACATTTCCCCCTTGTTTTTGTCACTCTTGTCACTCTTATCTACTGGGGTATTAGGGTTCAAACCATACTTATCCAAAAAATGGTTTATGAATCTATAGGATCATCGCTAATGCATTATCCCAACTTATTCTCATAGATTCCAAAACATGAAATTTGATTTTGACATCGGTAGCTAGATCAATAAAACTTCTTGTAATTTTCAAAGTTGGATCTTTCTATGCTAATTCCTTTTCTACTTTCACCTCTTTTTGCATAACCTCCAAATGAGGTATCAACATGGTCCGAATGGAAATCATTTTTTTCCCTTATTCTTCCATCATTAGCCATGAGCTCGGCTAGTCTTCCTTAGGCATGTATCAGCCTATTAAAACAAAAAGAGTTGGAGCTTTCATCCAAGCTCTTTGAGTGGCCTGTTGACTTCAAATCTTCTTGTAGCTTCTCAAGAAGTTGTTGATTCTCCTTTGTAAATAATTATGTATCACAAAGTTGTATCACTTCTTCTAGGTTGTTTACCACATCAGAAAGTGCAACCTTCTTCTCAGTAAGCTTTATTGCAACTTTCTCAAGTACTTTGGTCTCAAATTTTCTCTCAAACCATTGCATGAGTTTCTCATTAGCATCTATATCATCAGTGTTCACCTTCTTAACAATATGAACCAATTATTCCAATATAGGTGTCTATTCATTTAGGTCTTGAAACTCAAAAGCATCAACAAAGATATCTTTTATCTCATGTAGTACTTTCTTTTGTTGATGTTTCCTTTTCAATTCCTCTTGCTTTCTCTTTATGTTCAATAAATCCTACAAGATTAGCATCTACTCATAAGATAAGTTATCAGTATCCCATTTTGGAATTACTATAACTTCATCAACTATTACTTCAGAGCTCAGAGACTTTTCCTTTTTCTTCTTATGTGATTTCTTCTTCTTGGTCTCTGGTGAGCTGATACTCAGTCTATGTTTGGCTATCAAAGTACTAGTATCACCACTGATTGGAACTATCTCCTTTTGAGTATTGGGTACCTTCTATTTAGATGTTTCAACACTCTTGAACTTAGTGTGCACAAGAGGTGTGGCATTAGGTAACTATACCAATGCTTGAATAGCCTCTTCCTCCTTAGGTTCATGTTTCTCCTCGATTTCAAGAGGCTTGGTCTCCTTTGTGTCTCCTTCATGTGATTTGGAGATATCTGATGTAGAATTATCTTCTTGATCTTCCTTCCTTTCATCTCCTTCTACATTGACTTCAAGGTTTGCATTTGTAGGTTAATATGGAATTATGAGTGTTTCTTTACCCTTCTCCTTGGCATTCAAACCTTGTGTGATATGTACTGGTTCATCTTCCTCTTCTTCTTCTCCTAATATTTTCTAAAGATTCTTTACAATTTTCTTTCTCTTCCTTTCCATAGTTTTAGCCTTCAAGTTTTTGGTTATCTTTGATTTAGCTTCATCATAATTTCCAAATCTCTTAACCTTTCTATCAACTTCCTCTGCTAGTAGAGCTTTGATTGTTGCAGATGTTTCATCTAAGTTTACTTCATAAGTTAATGTCCTTAGCCATGCCACCCTTAGTACTATAGCTTGTACATAGGTGTTATCAGTATCAACTAGAAAGAAAACATCATCATAATGCTTCTCAACTAGTGATACAGGGATTCTTCTCAGTAATCTCATCTTTTTATTGAACACCACAAAATAATTACCCATGACAGTGTTAAAATTCTCTCCTAATTGTTGTATAAACTCATTAATCTGTACTATGACCGGTCGGTCCAGACTCCATACTACATCTCCTATAGTAGGAAAAGTATTATGAACATAGAAAAATATATAGACTAGTAAGGATTCAAACTTACACATAGAGTTCTTTTCCTTCCTAATTGCTAATAGGTTCTCAGCAAGTTGAGTCATTTGTAGCTTGGGAAGATCATAAGTATGATCCTTTTTCACTATTTTACATGCCTGGTCAACTGCTACACATGGAACACTATCCAATCTGCTCAATTGGTAAAACTTGTGAGAAATCACTCTAACTCTGAAGTCAATTTCAGGATCTATGATCCTAGAAATTTTGATTACTCTCTTGTTCCACTTGGAAAGAGTGAACTTCTCAATGTCTTCCTTTTTCTGAAAATGCATACTTAACTTCCCTTATACAATAGGGTAACCAATAACACGATGGATTATATCTTTAGTGATCTTTATTGGTCCATTCTCCATCCATAGACACATACCATGTGTTCTTCTTAGTACTATCCTGATCCATTCAACTTTGAAGTCGCATGGGAAGTCTAGGGCATAGACTAACCCTTTGTAGGCAATGTGTTGATGATCAACCTTCAAAGATCCATTTTCACATATTTTATCATAGGATTCCCTCAACTCAAAGTCTCCAACTTCTCCAATTTTTCATATGTAACATGATCGAACATCATCAATCATGAGTACCTTAGGCAGGATTGATGACAGGGCTCCTGTAAGATCTTCCTTCACCACAGTTTCAAGAATGGCTCAGAAATTAGGTGGTGCACAAGAATCACTCTTGAACAAATGAAAATTCTTCAGTTCCTTATCTTGTCTCTTCACAACAAGGGATGAACTAGCTACCATTTCTACAAAGTAGGGCTTGTGAAACAAATTCTGGGTAACTCGGCAGCAACAGGTCTACAACCTTCACAATAATTGTCAATGATACACAGGTAGAATCCTTTCAAACTCTTCTCAAATATCTCTTGAATCACCTTCGAAATGATCTACAAACTCTTAATCACTTTGTCAAATGAAAAATGAACGGTCAAATTCATTATATACCCTCAAATAGTTGAATTAGGTATTCAATAAATGCTTAGTATAGTGGTAGGTGAATAACAGATGTTCTTGGTCCTTGGATAAAATAGCTCAATTATCACACACCACTCGGTTATAATAGTTACTTGGTGACTACTGACGCTTGGTCGACATATCATCTTGGTCGATATGGGAGCTCGACATATGCTGATACTGATGCTCAGCATCAACTATGCATATCAATTATTTTCTTGATTATTGTCTCAGATCTATCCTAATGCATCTTAACTTATGCAGATGTGGATTTTGTACATCTTATGTTAGGAATTGGAGTATAATATAGCATTTAAGAAAATAGTTCCTTACATACCTTTTTACTTAATTGTAAGTAGTGTGATCACCTGATCCATTGGATTGGGTGATATCGGCTTCACTGTTTCCACTATTTCTTGATTCTTCTTTCTTTATCCATGTCAGATTCATCTAATTCCTTATTTACTCAATAGTATGTGTCAAGGATCTAGTCTTTCAATCTCTCTTGGTATGACTGATCTTGTGACAACTATAACAGACCATACTTTCATTCATCCAATTCTTGGATACCTCTAAAGTGTGTCATTATACAATTTTCTACAACATGACCATATTCACTACAATAATGAGAACTATGTCTTGTATTGTAATCCCAATTGAATGTGTTACCTTTCCTCGGTGCATTTTCTTGTTTCTAGGATGTCCATTTGGATTTAGCATTGGATATGCAATCTTGGGTTCTACGACCAAAATTCTAGCAATTGTAGCAATGTCCTTGGAATCTAGGTGAATTAGGTGTATTGCTAGTCTTGTAATTGTATTCATGTTCCTGATGTCCATGATTTTTATAGTAAAAAAAATATCCATTAAATTTGGGTTTATGATTGGATTTACTATTCTTGTGTCGGAAAGTGTTTTCTATGTGACCTGGTTTCCCACAATTATAACATGTAGGGTTTGTGTTCTTACACTTTGCATTCCTCAGTTATCCACTCTTTTATGATTCTCCTTCTTCAGTGGATGATAGGTGCTTAGTATGTCCAAGTCCATATGTTTCACTATTCCTCCTTGGTGATCTCATTAGTTCCTCAAAATATCTCAAGGCTTCATTCGGCTTATTTATTCTCTCAATGAGTTCTCTTTCAGATCTCAACTCATTTTTCAGTTGATTGTTCTCATATCTCATATATGTAATTTCAATTTCTTTTATTTTTATCTCTTGATTTGCAAATAATAGTTGGTTGAGCATGTCCAACTGACTATTTGTGAGCTTTTTCACATCACTAGTCCTTTCATCAAGTCTGGTAGCCATATGTCTCTTATCTTCTTCTATCATTATCTTGTCTTCCTCAACTTTCTTCTTCTGAACAATCACCTCACATAGTGTTATTGATTGATTTTCTCATTCTATATCCAGACTTTTGAATCATTCTTTCAGTGTTTTGTTATTCTCCAACAGATCTGGAATTTCTACATTACTTTCTTTGGAATATTCATTGTCAAATAGACCTTCAGTGTCTCCTTCTTTATATGAAGTATCATTCAATTGAGTCTAGCATTTAAGGATTTCCTCAATTCTTCTCTTGGTATCTCAAGCTACTACAGTGCCAACTGGATATCAATCTTTTGATTCTCAATGACCTTTCCCAACTTATGAACCTTCATTTCCAAGATCTAAACTCTCAAGTGGTCAGACTTCTTCCAAGAGAACAAAGCTCTGATACCAATTGTTGGAAGTATAATATGGGAAAGAAATAACTAAGATGGGGGGTGAATTAGATCTATAAAACTTCTACCAATTCTAAACAAACTAATTCAACCATGTATTCATAAACATAAACTAAAATGTTGTAAAGATCTAACACCTAATCATATCCATAATGAACACATAACACAAACATTTGGTAACCCAGAAACCCATGAAGGTAAAACACACCCACAAATATTCACTACTGTAGTAATAAAGTGTGCCTATTAGGGCTACAAAGTTTTTATCACTTCTGATGATCTACCCCGTGAGGGGTCTGTCATGTTAAGAGATTTCAGACTTATACAATATACCTTGTTAAAGGATTTAAACTTACAACAAAGTAAGAACTTGGTTAAGATATTTACAAAGGCCTATTAGGACTACTCTATTAAGAGATTTACCCTGATTCACTTATTGAATGTATCAATCATGATGCTTCAGTCTGCACTACAAATCCTGATAATATATCTCCTCTTTCCAACTCTTAACTAATCTCTCAATCTAATATATTTAAATCCTGATAACGTATCTCCTCTTTCCAACTCTTAACTGATCTCTCAATCTAATATATCTCTATTCATCTCTTCACTTATCTGTCCAGTCACTTTGTCTGGTCAATGCTTTAGGTATGAAAAACATGCATATACAACTGATCTCTTCTCTTCACATCCGCATCCACATATACATATCATTGCACATAGATTAGGGTTTGAATCATCCTATATATAGATCAGTGATGAAACATCTAGATCAAGGTCAATGATCTATCATCACCATTTTTCGCTTAGGCATCCCTAATTTTCATTAATTGCATGGCTTACATAGGGATACGTGATCTCAAAAATAACACATAATTAATGCATTAAATCTTTGTGCATGATCATTAAATGATTCATAGAAGTTGGCCAAAATGGTTTACCTTGGTGTTTGTGCCATTCCAAACACATATACAAAAATTGTCTTACTCGGCATAGGCAAACTCTTGTGCTCGATCAATAATGTCTCACTCAGAAAAACCATATGTTGTCACTTGGCATTAACTCTTTTATGCAACTCAACTATAATTCTACTTGGAAACTATTTAGTACTCAGTGACCACTAATTTTCTTGGCAGTAACTACTCCTCGGTCAATACATAAAATTACATAAGTCGTTTACATTTCTTAGCCTTAGTGGTATGGCTCGGTTGCAGTGATGACTGGCTAAGCTACCTTGGTTATGACTAAGTGTGTGGCACTAATAGACAACAAAACTTAGAGATCAAAATTATACATGTACTATGAAGCATTATTTTTGCAGGTAGATAAGGGATTTGGTGTAAAAACTTAATATAGATGGTTTTCACGAAATTTCATGAGACTGTGATTGGGAATTATTCCCTCACAGGGGTTAAGAGACAACTTCAACAATGGTAGTCCAATAATACGGTGCCAATGATACAAGAGTTTTTGTAGTGGATAACTCAAGAATTTAACTTAGAGATATAATTTTGCAATGGTTTGAAGAAAGTTAGTGGAGTTCCACTTGATTCAATATTTAGTTCTTCAAAGAAATTTTTACTCAAATATGTATTTATTTTACGTAATCAACAATATTTGTTGTGTAAACCTTAAGGAGGGTCCCTTGGGCAAGGTAAATTTTTATGCTTTTAGAATCAACATAATAAGGGGTAAGGTGAGCATAATAATTATTTTGATATTTATATTATAATATTTTTATAGCTACACACTTATCTAGTTATATTAGTTGTATCCCCGATGTGTAATTCTTCCATTGCCTCTAAAGGTTTAAGGTTGAAGGTTTGAGTTTTAAACTTTTTAGGGTTTAAGGTTTATGTTTTAAGGTTTAAGGTTTTAGTTTTTAGAATAAAATATTAAAACTAACCATTTTATACATATAATTATGAAAAAACATGAAAAAATAATTTAGTACTAATATAAAATTAAAATATCATTATTTAACCATATAATTACAAAAAACACTTTAAATTTTTTTTAAAGAGTGGGGCCCCTACCTCGCACTCGGTCGAGTCTCCTCAAGCCCACTTCTCTACTCTACTAGCCCCTCATTGTGCAAATCAGGGGCTTAAACTTCCTTCTGTGGCTTTTATTATGCAAGAGGTACTCGGTTGAGTGGGACTCAACCGAGTAACTCTAGCCATGTAGGCTCCATTAGGCGCCACACGATGAGTATGTGGATTTAGTCGAGTGCTACTTGGCCAATTCATCTAGGTTATCCCAAAATGTGACACAACTTCATGTTTTTACCCATGAGTTTTTTTAACAATGCATAATACACACAAACAAACAAATTACAAGCAAATAAAAATATCCTAAGAGAATGTTGTGATATTTCCAACACCCATAACAAACCTACCAAATTGTTATTATATGCATCCTATGATGCAATATTCCTAACGCCCTCCATATTAAATTATTCTCCAAATGGGGATAGTGGACCAATAATACTTGATGAGTTCCGTCAATAGTTCATCATAAGGCATGACTAGGGACATACACATCTACTCATGTCAAGCAATAGTGGAACTAGCCTCACTATGCTTAGTGTACTTTTATCCAAGGATAGGGACACAATAATCTACCCATGGAATCTAGGATAGGGACTAACTAACACATCTATCCAAGGTCTTATATCAAGTTTGTATAGGACAAAATGATATGTCCAATATCAAGGTTATGAATAGGGACACACCCATTTTCTCACAACAATTATGATTGGTGATTCATATCCAAACATAATCACCTATTCTTGTGATTGGAGACAAACACATCCAATTATTTACATCATCTTGTGAATGAGGACAAAAACATCCATTCGCAGACAACCAACAATAGTAATTGGGAACAAACACATCCAATAACTTACAACATAAAATACTTGAGAAAAAAGTCCCATCTTATGTTGTCACCATTATAGATCATTTCTACTCCGATCACAAATGATATGAGATGATTATTAATGCAACTAGGAAATCGATCTTGAATTTATTCATTTTGGCACAAATTATTTTTCCACTAAATTAATTTCCCAACCTTGTTTCTAGTGACACACAAGAAGTCATTGATTTTCCTATAGCCTCATGTGCCTTTGTCCTCCAATATGTTCGCTACATAGAAAATTTGGTTTTGAAACTTGTAGAATCCCCCCACCACAAAATGGACATTATGTTCAAATGATAGTGCATCCAATTACAATTGAGGCAATTACTATTTTTATAATTTTTACTCTTTTTGCATTTTGACATGATAATGAACCCTATTTTACACAAAATAATATAACTTGACAATCAAGAAAATATATCCTAACAATAAATTTTAAACCACAAAATCAATTTTGAGTAATACTAATAAAATTTTATTTTTATTTTTTGATATAGTAGAAGTGATTACCGAAATTTAGCTTCACAATTAGGTACTACTCTGTCAAAGTGATTGCCTCAAGTTTTCTATATATTTTTTAAAAATCTTCTTTAGTTTCTTCTCACCAAGGATAGACTTTGGCCTCTCAAACTTTGAAGCTTTGTTTGTTGTGGTTTCTAAAGTAATAAATTTCTTCCAAGATTCAACATTTCTTGCACAACATGAATTGTTTTTGTTACGGATGCTTTGTGAGATTTCAAAGTTTCTTACCAACATGAGAAGAGATGAGAACAACCATAGGAACAATAAAAACAAGGAGTGTAAGGTAATATAAACATCTTTTTTGTTTGGCTTCCACGGGGCCTAAAATCCCTTTTAGAGAAAAAGTTGTGACTCAATTTTTATGTTATTGTGATCTTTTTTTTCGAAGTGTTACTACAGCTAGAATAAGAGATATTAAGTCACATTAAACATATGAATACTTTAGTATAAATAAATATAAATAGATTTGGGAATTCTTGAGGTCGATGTAGAGAGAATTTCCATTGGAAATATTCTACAATCCCATCTACTTTAAGAAAATTTGATCAAATTTGGTTGTAAAAAGGGTTTGAGACCCTTCAAGCCCCATTTATACTTAGCCAATATGCAAACATTCCCCTCATTTCATTCCATTCATGAGAAATACTTAAATTTTCTAATGCAAGCTGTTGGGAGTCCTCAATTTTGTGTAATTTGTAGTGGTCCATTTTATTTTACAATTTCATCTTCTTGGCACTGATGGCCCTTCATGTTGGCATGTCCTTCATCCAAAATTTCAGAATTATGAATCTTGATTATGATATTATATCATGGATAATTGTATATAATATTTCAATTTGTCACAATCTAAGAGATTACAAGCTTTTGACTATCATGGGAGGGATTAATTTAATAAAAAATCAAATCAAAAGATCAAAACCTAACCTAATATAATTTCATCCATTAACTATAGCCTTGAAAAAAATTGTAATTGCTCAATGTGATAGAGAAATATGAATCAAGAAAACACACACATCATTGATAGGAACATCATCATAAAAGATAAATGGGTAGATGCATACACTTAATTATATCAAATCAATGATATGTCTCAACATTTCTTAATCATTGTGTTCCTCTCAAATTTTAATCACCTAGCTTTAGCGATTCCAAAAGATCTTCAAGAATTTTGTGATCTCTTCAATTGTGTTGGCTCGATATATCAAATCTTTTTTTTGAAAATACTCAACAAAAATAAATGTTCTCATTAGCCTCCAATGGAACACAAGATCATATGTGACCTCTACAACAATGCAATATTTTTTGAGATCATCCTATTGATATGGCTTAGGAACATGCGTAGGAGTTAGCTCTAATAACATATTATAAAAGTTGATCAAATACAAATGAAGCTACAAATAATTCAATACAAAATAGTACATGCTTCATTTTCTTTTCATTCAATACATTTACATATATATATATATATATATATATATATATATATATATATATGATTTATATTTACTAAATTATAGTAAATTCCCTATAATAACCTACTAAAGATATGAGTTGTATTAACAACTGATAATACACACAAACAAAAAAATCACATATGCAATTGTTTGGAGAGAAAACATATTCACTCATGCAAGATTTTCAAAATCTATCAAATCATGAAGCCACCAAGATGTGCACACACACGAGAAAGATTTATTGTTAATCCCAAAAGATGATCTTTCCCATACATTCTTCACAACAAGGTAGACAAACAACATCAAACTCCAATTAAGGAATCGCAGATTCAAGAAACAATAAAATAGTTGGCTCTTTGAAAAGAGTGAATAGGTAGACACACATTCATCAATTTGGCATAGATAGGAGAAAATATCACACCATGAATGGAGCACCAATTGTAGATCTTTATTGCATCAACAATCCAAACATAATACATTGTTTTGAGTATAATATATAGAGTTCTGATCTACAAACTCATAATGTTGAGACCAGGGCATCACAAACTCTAAAAACAATGAAAACAAACTAAAACTAAAGCTTTACTAAAGAATCTATTGCTAAACTGATACTAAACAACTTGCATGGATATTTAATCCATTTACAATCAACTTTCCTATGCAAAAGGGATCAAACTTGCTAAGAAAGAAGAAAGAGAGGAGATGGAGTTCCCTTGTTTGCAACTGGAGTATTCTTCTTGATCTCTGAGTTCTCCAATGAAATATTCATCTATGGTTCTATTTGAGGTAGGAACTAATAGCAAACCCTTAGTCCTTGTAAATAAATTCTAGTTATGCATCCATCTAATCTGAAGTTCTTTTTTCATGCAAAAAAGTGATCTCGCTGGAATGGCCCAAAATTTTGGACCCCGACCTCTGCACTGAAACTTGCCAAGTGAAAATTTGACTAAGTGTGAAACCCAAACTTAAGACCCCCAAAACTTTTTCCTTTCAGAGGCTGAAAGTTTGAAAAGGACAAAAGGCCAAAAGGGTTGAAAGGCCAAAATGCACAAAGACTAGCCTTTGGGAAAAAAAGGTTGTACGAAAAATTTGCATCTCTCAAAAGGGTTAAGTCTGGATTTGAGTAGTTATCTTGAGAAAACCTCTGGATGAGTGGCTCGCAACCTCTACACTATTTCTTGTACATCCTCATATTTTATTTCTCTCCTCTTCACTATGTTAATTCACCATCCTTGCTTGTCTCTGAAAATGATCAATTCAAAAGCGAAGAAATTGGTCTCTTCATCGTGCTCGGACATCCTTTGCATGTCTTCTTTTGAATAGAAAATTTGGTGGAGGCCTTCTTGGTGCTAACACCTGCCATAGTATCTTTGAATTGTTGTATTTCCTCTTTGGTTAGGTGTAGAATTTTCCTTTCTTGATCTCGATATAGCTCAGAGTCCATACCTATGAAGAATTTTTCTATTTATTCTACCCATTCCATAACCTCATTATTCTTTTGTTGTATGTGGCCTAGGAACTTTTCGTGAACCTTACTTGTTTTGGCTATGCTCATAATCCAAGTTCTAAAGTTATCTAGCTCCTTTCCTTCATATATCTTGACCAGAATTTGGAAGCATTGCTCTTTGACTATCTTGAGGTTTTGGAGAGTAGTTCACCATTTGGTCAATTCAAAATCTAACCCCTCATCACTCTCCATCATGTTTATCAACTTTGTGGTTTCCACCATAATAACTCTAAAAGTCCTAAAAAGCAATTTGATAACCCCTTCTCTAGACTATTTAAGATCATTCTTCCAATCAGAAATTTCTTGATTGAAAGAGTGGGTCATACCTTCTGGAAAATCTGGAGTATCTCTCTTCTCTAGTATGACATGTAATGAGGCCTCTAGGAAACTTGGGTCAATAGGACCAACCATTTTATGAATGAATTGCTTCAGAGCCTCATTCTTCTCTATCAAGGACTTGATATTTTCCTCATCTTTTCTCATAAATCCCAGGGCATGTTTGAGGCCTAAGGCTACCAAGGTCTTACTTCCTTCCCTAGTTGGATCTCCCAGATCTACCTCTTCAAATATATAATCCTCTAGGGTGAGTTGTGCTTGAGAGGTGCTAGTAGAAGGAATTGTCACCTCTGCCTTCCAACGACCCTTGGTGTCCTGAGTGACATAAGATATGGTCCTTTCTAGTATATTAGCATTTGTTTAATGGAATTCATGCCCTAAAAATGACATATATGTGTCTTCTCCTTCCTCTTCATCTATGTAAGTCATTTTTTTGGTTGAATCTCTTTAGTGAACCAAGTAGGTTTACTAAAGGCAGTAACTGCCTCATATGGGGAAATGTGGAGGACTAAAGCCAAGCTTTTTGATTCAGGGGTCACCCCCTCCTCTTTATCTAACTCTTCTCCATGTTCACCTTTTTCTCTAATTTCTCCCCCATGTATTTATCCTTCATGGATTCCTTTCTCTCTCTTCTCTTCTTCACTGCAGCCTCATGTTTAGCTTTATCTTGGCCTTCATCCTTGGAGGAACTGATTGATATTTCCGCATTAAGGCCTGTCATGGATTTTAGTGTGGTTTTGAAGGGAGATGAATCTTCTATGCTTACTAACACTTAGGACTCAGGATAGAGCAAGGTAAAGGATCAGATGGTTGTGGGGTAAATTTTGGCATTGTAGGTGGTGGAGTAGAAGTAGGAGACGGAGTTGGCATAAGAGTTAGGAGAGAAGGTAGTAGAGTTAGAATGGGAGGTGGGAGAGAGGTTGGTGGATTTGGAATGTGAGGTAGTGGATTTGAAGCTGAACACTCTCTTATAGTCTTACTCCCTAGTATGATTTGGGAAATACCAGCATCTTGAGTCTTTGTCCTTTGGTCTGTGCTAGAGTCTACTATTGTGATAGGAATGTTTAGTGTGGGGTTTGTGAATTGGGATGGAATAGGAGTAAGGATCACTTGAGGTTGGATGGGTGCTTATGTTCCCATGTCAATCCCTACCATTGAGTCAGGTGTATCCTACCCCTGGTCTACAAAACCTTCTAGGCCTTCAAAATTGGACATGAGGAACTCATCCAAGCCTAGGGCGTCCAATGGATTGTCAAGATCTTTAGGAGCCTCTACCTTATTC
Organism: Thuja plicata; assembly: GCA_018584345.1. Lineage (NCBI taxonomy): Eukaryota > Viridiplantae > Streptophyta > Pinopsida > Cupressales > Cupressaceae > Thuja > Thuja plicata. Next base: position 2,370,955 of record MU226071.1, on the reverse strand, counting down.
CTTGTGATCTCCTTTTTCCTTAGAGAGGCAGCTTGAGATCTTTTCCTTTTCACCAAGGTTACCTCCTCCAGTTCTAGTTCCTCTTGTAAGGTTTCGAATCGCAGAGAAGTGAAAGCTCTCTTTATTTTATAAGTTATCTTCCCCTCTCTAGTTGTAGAGGGAGACAGGTTGAAGGTGGAAGGGCCTTCCCCTTGGGTGGTCTGTGATGATCCAATAGGAGGATCTATCTACCCTATCATCCTAGTTTTTTGGGACTTGTGCCTAGGATTAGAACCATATTCTACTACATGTTCATGCCCATACACTATTTTTGCCTTCTAAGGTGGGGCCTTCTTGTATTGGGGCACTCTGGACCTTTCTCCATGTTTCTTATCTTCCTTTTTGGGTGGATCCATTTGATAAGGCTTTTTGATCCATGCCTCATTCATTCTAACCACATGCCTTGCTTTGAATTCTAGATTGTCATTTTCCTCCTTATCTATCTTTTCATTCAAGATAGGCCTGTTGTATACTTTATCAAGAGTATAAATTGACTCCAGTACATTATTTGAATCCTTTACCCAAACCTTAGGGGGAAAACTAATATGTAAGGCCTCTTGTTCTATTATGAGGGACATCCTACAGTAATCTCTGGTCCTCACCTCATGTTCATCCACACAATTTATCCAACAATCTTTGACCTATGGTTCATGGATGTAGAACTTGCCAATGATATGGTTGTATGTGCCTATGGGATCAAATCGGGCCCAGATATTCTTATATAGTTAAAGTGGGAAATCATCCCACTCAAAGGCCAATGACTTACATATCTTCATGTCTTGGAGAGTCTAGGGGCTTAGAGAAATGGGGAAGTCCCAGCAATGCTTCTTCTTATGCTTGATGTGTTCGTATGCATCTGCAAGATGCCAAGCTATTTCTAGGATGATTACCCAATCAGATGGGTACCTTTGTAGCTTCTTGGGGTGTAAGGTAGATCTTTCCCTTTAGATGTACGTGAAAGTTCTAAACTGTATATAGTACACCCCTATGGCCCTTATTTTGGCAGCAACTTCTTATGATAGTCTCTTCGCATACTCACCCTCTATGGATCTAATGACTGTGAAGATAAAGGCATCATTAATTATTCTATATTCTAGGCTATCTTTAGGAATATCTATCCTTCTCACCAATTTTGGATAGACAATATGAGGCCATGCATTTGGTTCATTAAAGTTTCCCCATTTTGTGAGCCCTAGATAGTCTGCTCATGTGGCTAACAGGTACATTGTATATGTATTCATATAGAACTTTGGGTTGTGCTTAACCGCAGTTAGTTTCTCATCCTATTTATCACTTGATGGTGGCCCAATAAAATCTAGCCTTGCAGTTCTTGATGTTCTCTATGACTAAGATCATCTAGCTCTTGAGTTGGATGGTCTGAGTTTGTCCATATACTCAGCTTATTAATGTAACTATTGCCTAGATGTCATCCCTTAAGTATCCCCTCCTGAGATTTATTTTGTCCATTTTATTCTTTGGGAGAGACTACTAGAGGTATTCCCAATTTTAAATCTCATAGGCATCTTCAGTCTTGTTCCTAAACCATCTCAACCCCTTTTCTATATATAAGTCATAGAACTTGTCTACGCCCTTTTGTAGATGGAAGACCTCTTCAATGTTATCTGGCCTTAGGTCAAGGAATCTCCATCTTTCTATATTATTGACCATCTTTTCATATGTGTAGTGTTTGTCTAAGGTCATGATAATCTTGGAGGACATGACTGCTATCGGGTGTGTTTCTGCATTGACTAGGCCTGACAGAACCAGGGAGGTGCAGTCTTTAGTCCTTCCTACTGGTTAGGAACATCTTACTAGGAATTGATCCCAGTCTATGTTCTTGATGTCTATATCAGTGATCTCTATATGCTTATTTATTGTCTTTGAAAGGGGATGGTTCCACTTGAATAGGTACTTCATCAGTTATGGTGTCCGCTTCTCAGGAATTCCTGCGAGAAAACATGCAAGTATTAGTATATTTATTGAAAGGAAACTACTAAAGAAGGAAAGAAAACAAAACTAACTAAGAATACTAGAAGCAGAGGGCTCTTAAGTAGCTAGAAATGAAATTTGGGCTCTTTCAGCCTTTTTGGGATTTCAGATGCTGAAGACAAGGTTGGGGTGCAAAAAGGCCAAAATTGCAAAGGATGAGGTTGTGGCAAAGCAAGCCCTTTCGGACTTGCGGAGTGTGAAAAAACTTGCTGAAAATCAGGGTACAAAATTATGAAGTATCCAAGAGATTTGGGGGCTGATGAAATGCTTTCAGTGTGTAAAAGTCTGAAGGATGTTTTAGAGTCTAAAAGTACAAAATATCTGGGAAGGAGAACCTTGTCTTCAAATGCTTTGGCTTTTTTGGCATTTTTGGAGGTCTGAAATCCCGAAAGGGCTGAAAGTGCGAACTTCACTTTGTTTCAAAAAATTCTATGTGAGGGACTTTTTTTAGCCTTTTGGAGGCCAAAAACTTGCGACTAGGTCACAACACAAAAATCCTAACTCTAAAAATGCAAATAAAAAGAGACCAAAAAAAGAAGAAAGTGACCCCTCTAGATGTCCAAGGATGCAAACCCTAGGGGACCTAGGAGGGACCACGACCTGACTAGGTTGAAGCAAAAACCCTAAACTATCCCTAAAACAAAAACACAACAAAAAACAAAGAGAGGAAAATTGACAAATCCCTACATACAAAGCGCGAGGAGGCGAGAAGACCAAGGCCGCTGAGTGCGAGGAGAGGGAACACAATGATGACCAGCAAGAAGGGAAAAAATTGATGAGTGCACGAGGAGGAAAGAAAAAATGAACCAAAAAAAAAAATGTGAGTGAACAACAAGTGAATCAGGCCACTTAAATAGCATGCGGGTGACATCACCTGACTTCGGCATTTTGGAGGCTGAAACACTGAAAGTTGGGTGGCCTCACCCCTTTCAGTGTTTCAGAGGCTAAATCACTGAAAGCTGCAAAGGTTTTTACCCTTTGGCCTTTTTGGCATTTCGGAGGCCAAACCACCGAAAGAGTCGGGCTTAGCCCTTTGGCCTTTTTAGTGTTTTGAGGACTTGGAGTCCTCCAAAACACTGAAAGGGCCAAAAAACACTCTTGTTCTCTTGAAAGGCCCCTCAAAAACCTAGTTCAAGGAACTGAGAGAGGGGGAGACCCAAAAAAGATAAAAAAAGAAAGGGGTCCCCTATGGTCAGAGGACCAAAAGATGGGGTGTGTGTTGTAGACCCACAATAGGATCTTTGTGCTAAATGGTTCATTAGAGCCCTTACAAGTGATGAAGCTTGGAATATTCTGCTGAGGCATTGTATTTCATTTGGGTTCCCTGTTAAAAGGCCCATTTGGAAGGGGATCAACTTTTAAAACCCTCTTGCTATGAAAGACATAGTTCAGATCCAGGGCACTTTTGTCTCCAAAAGCATATGGAGATCTTGGGAAGCCATTAATCTTTGGCTTCGCCAGGCTGGAGATGGATTTCAGGATGGAATTTCTTTTAACTAGCACAAAATTTGGTGGTCATCATTATTTCATTCCAAAGGGATTCCTCTTGCCAAGATCTAGGGTATTCGTGCTCTGTATTTTTATAAAAGTGACATTAGGACACCTAAGGATCTCTTTTCTAGAGACACTATGAGTCTCAGGTCGTAGGAAGACCTCTACACATGCTTCATAAGCTTTTCCTTCAATCTGTGAGGTCTTGGTGGAAAGATTAGAAGTGGTATCGTTGGACTCCTCTTTCTAGTTACAAACACAAAATGGGTTATCACTGGCTGGTTCTCCATCTACTAATGATCATCATTCTCAACCAACACTAACATTTGCAGTCATCTTAGAAATACTGAAGACAAAGATTTCTTACTATCTGTTCTTGGGGAAAAAAATGGATGCGCAGTTGCGGCACATGTATGTATAGAAAAAAGGCATGTTTGCGCAAATAATGCACATACATTCAGGGTTTTTGTGCATTCATAGCATTTATTTAGGGATGTTGCACATTTTTGATATCTGTACAAATGATAGGGGGTTATGCACATACATGATGTTATGTTGTGCATTCATGAAAATGGTAGAGTTTAGGCAAATGAGGAGATCAATTAGGGAAAACATCATATCAATAGGCTGAGTTGAACTGTCAACATTATATTTGTGAACAATTGGTGTCAAAATAGGCAAAATTGTAGCATGGTCACTAGTTAACCTTCTTGAGATTAGATAATTTATAGAATTATCTGTTGATACATGTCATAAACATTTGTTTGATTGATAGATAGGATAGATAGATAGATCAGTTTGATCAATGTTTGATAGTTTGATTTGTTGATTATTGGTGATAAGAGGATATTACCGACATCTTAATGTCATGGGAGATATATCCCGTGATGTAGAGTCTGAGATTAGTGTTGTTGGAGACCGACAAAGTGTTGATTGGGGTGATAGGCCTATATCATGTGATTTACACGCCTGAGATTCAGGCAAATCTGTGTATGTTGACTGCGTTGGTAGGGAGATGGCACTCAAAGATGAGTACATTTCATCTTTTGATAGGAGAGATGACTGTGACATTAGAGGATGTGTATCACATCCTACAACTGCCTATCATAGGAGAGTTGGTGCAGTACAACCAACATGGTGGTTTGATGAAGTGCAGGGGAGTGTTTGGGGATGAGGATATCAACAAGGCAGAGATTAGTTGGGAGGATATGGTGGAGTTGTATGAGCCACTACTGGTTGTGTTGGCCGGAGCAATTGGAGGTTATGTATACCCAGATTAGACATCACATGGCTTCGTAGTTCGGTGGGGCCAGACACTTCAGAGGATGATGGACGAGGTGACCCATTTTTCTTGGGGGTGTGCTTGCTAGCACATATATATCATGATCTTCATTAGGTTTTATATCATAGGGGAGCTTCATTATCAAAAAGTGTCTCATTTCTCCATGTGTGGGAATGGGAGAACATTTTCATCACATGACCAACAACTTTGAGATTTCGGGGCGTGGGGCAGCCATATATTTTTCTTTATGCATTGATCTAGTCTCAGTGTAAGCTAGGATGATTGGAGTTTTGGAGGTACACCTTTAACACTATAGATTCTTTGATTTGGATACCCTACCTAGGGTGTGAGCCATGGGAGGATGTCTATCATCTCGGATACTACTTTGATTCATGATGGTTGATAGGGAGGAATCCCTTTATTATAGAGCGATAGATGGTGAGCAGGGTCCTGCGATAATTTGGCAGGATCCAGGGGATGCCCTAGGGGGTGACGGAGTTTTCACGCACCCACCAGGAGAGACGGGACTGGGGACCGATGGTGTCATATGAGGTTGTAAGATATGAGTTTTTGAACATGTCATTTCAAGCATGGTCAATGAGATAGGGGGTCATAGACCCAGGCATGATGGAAGAGTATGAGAGATACCTAAGGGATCATCCATTCCCGAGACTCACTGACCCGGTAGAGAGGCCACCACAGAGAGACCTTAAGGATAGACGTTGAGGTAGGAAATGAGGCTAGGATAGGAGAGGTCAAGGGGGAGGTAGAGGTGATGATGATGATAGAGATGATGGAGGTGATGGTCCCAACAAAGGGAGGGGGATAGAGGGAGACCACAAGATTTGATGCCACCTCTGGCCAGACAGAAGGTATGTCAGCCACTAGCACCGAGACTAGTAGTTTCCTAGAGACAGGCACTAGTATAGGCATAGGCACAGAGATAGGCATAGATTCCATGATAGATACCAGCATAGATAGATCCCTTGGTATAGGTACAGGTGCTGATATAGGCAGGAAAGGGGTAGGATGAGGTCGATGTGATACTAGGCCAGGTGGGAGTGGTAAAGAGAAGAGTTGGACAAGAGGATATTCAGGATGAGCCTATGCACAATGTTGGGGATGATGTACAAATTCCATATGCAGAGGCACAGGATGTACAGGTAGAGGTGGATGTACAGGTAGAGGTGGATGTCAGGAGGCAGGATCCCTATTTACAGAGGGATGCAACAGAGGAGGAGGACATAGATATTGATGCCTTTCTAGTCTAACTACAAATGATACAGGTACAGGTGTATCATGTCCCTAGTTTGGAGAGACGGGTGGAGAGGCAAGAGGGGGAGATCATGGAGGTGAGACAAGAGCTAGACACCACCATAGAGCAGTTAGGGGAGGTAGAGACACTACTCAATGAGCTTGAATCCCATGCAGACAGCTTCCAGATGATGATGAGAGATGGTAGAGAGATCACTTACTGGAGAGAGGCCTATAGATAGGTTTTTCCATGGGATCAGTAGATTGGGAGCTTTAGGGAGAGCTCATATGCAGTGCGGAGCAGCACATCAAAGACAGGGGTCGGCAGGTAGTGGAGGTACATCATCAAGCCTAGTGAGACCACCATCAAGTTTTGGGGAGCCATCAGTGGTAGATACTTCTATTGTAGCATGCAGACATCGCCAAATAGATTCTGGAGGCAGTGGATCTTAGCTTTTTTTTACACATTTTGTATTTATGGCTTCATTGTATCATTATTGTATTATTATGATAGACTTGATGGACACTTATGGACACACAGTTTATTTTATGAGATATCATTGAACATTTGGACATGTTATTTTTTCTTTATGGACTCTTGATGATTGACTTTCTATATGATGTAGTTCTATTATGATTACTTCTATGATGCATTCCTTATGATGATGTATATATATGGATACTGACACATGCAGGATGTGATGAATGACTTTGATTATGTATTTTTCTTTATGACTAGTAATGTAACAAATCTATCTCTATATGGATGCATAATGGTTATGATTTGATCATGTAATGACTAATGGTATATGGATGAAATGTGATGATAATGAAAATAATAAATACAAAATGATATGATATAAAATGAAATGTATAATGATGATAGTAATATAATGACCTATGATGTTATGAAATGACAACTTATGATAAAATGAAATGCTGACTATGATAAAAATAAATGATGACTATGATAAAATGAAATAATGTAGAGTATGCAATGCAAAACTTAAATGAGTATACAAATGAACAATCCTAAGAAATAAAAACTAAGGACATACACATAATGACCCATGATAAATGCTATGTTTTTGTTATCCAGAATGTCCTCAATTTTAAACAACCATGTGTCTGACACGAGAAGAATAGACAAAGAGAAAAAGGTGAGCTAAGCAATATATCCTATAAAACCCTATAAAAGGAGCTTTTATGATCCATTAAATAAAATGCAAAATTATATGTAAAATGAGTATCTCCACAACTTTAAAAACATCTTAAAACTTCATAAATATTGGAATTTGATAATCATCATTGAGCTCGTATGTTGAAAGAAAATGCAAGCATTGTGGTATAATTAAACCAGGATGACCTGAGAACTTCTTGCATGGAGTTTAATGTAGCAAACTTGAAAAGCATCTAGGTATAATTGAACCGAGATGACCTGAGTTTTGTTTTCATAACAAACAAGGAATAACCCCCCCCCCCCCCCCCTCTCCATCGGGGAACAAATATTTGGAGTCGAGGTATGTGTGGCGTATCACCATTAATAATATTTTGCATAACAACATGATTTGTATATTGTGAGTACTTATGCAATGGATGAAGGAACTTATGCACAAACACCCCAATTATTTGTTCCTTCAGCTTCATTGGAAGATATCCCACAAATAGCAATCAAAGAAAATATCATGTCCCATCCCGTCTATTCTAATCAATGACATATTTGGAGTGTTAAACCCATGTCAAAAATATCCTAGAATAGCATAGGAATATGATAACAATGAAATCCATATATGAATTCATAATCATATAAAAAATCATTCTAACATGCCTTCCATGAATATACATTTCTTTGCCAAAAGATAGTGTTAGGTTTGTTGATCAGTTTGGTCGATTTGATGGTGTTACAAATGTATAGATAACAGTCAAATTTTGAAAGATGGGTCAAAGTTTATGCATCATGATTAGAATAGAATTGTGTAAGGACAGTTGATTGTGTTTTCTTTTCTGGTGAAAAGTACTCCATTCTGTCCTCTAAGAGTGGTGACTATCATAGATCCACTTCCCAAACTAGGTCGAGGACATGCCCCCAACTAGGTGATGGACTGACTTATTATGGGTGAAGAAAGACACACTAGACTAGGGTGAAGACCAAGATAGTAGACCAAGATATGATGGGGTTTTATTAGGGAATTATACAATGGATAGTATAAGCATGTATTGGCCACTTTATTATGATATGTACAAGGTGAAGGGTCACCAAAATAGCCACTTTATTATGGATATATATACAAAATAAGATGATACGCTAGAATAATCCTAATAGAAGGAGGAGCTAACTTATCACAAATGGCACCTATTTCCAGGTTTTAACCACATGCTTTTATTGCAACTTTCTTGTAATTTTTTCATTTTTTTAATTTTTTTATTTATTTATTTTTTTGTCCCTTGCACTGGGATTTCATGCATAATAATTCTTGAGGTGCATGCTATTAAGAGGCTCATCCAAGAGATCTCCCTTAGATGTAGAAAATTGATAAGCCCTGGAACCATAGGCTGTTGTAACCACAAAATGATCTAACCAATTTGGTTCAAACTTGCGTTTCTTCTCACGATGCTGCTGATTTTTGGGATTCTCATGAAGGACTACATCACCCATCTAAAATTCTCTAGGTTTCACTTTACTTTTATACTAATGAGACATCCTTTTCTGATAAAATTTCAAGTTATCAAAGGCTCTTTGACAATGTTCATCTAGCAATTCTAATTTAGTTAGCCGTGCAACTCTATATTCTTCATCTGGAATCAAATCTTTCAAGGACACACAAAGAGATGGTAACTTGACCTTGAGGGGCAGAGCAACTTCATACCCATATACAAGGGAATACAGATGGAAGTGATAGGCCCATAGGGAAGGATTCAATTGGACATGCCAGTCACATCCAGCATCATTGATAATCTTTTGAAGGATTTTGACAATGTTTTTATTAGATGCCTCAACTTGACCATTACCCTGGGGGTAATAAATGGTGGAATAATGGTGGGTGATGTAGAATTTAGCGCATAGTTCATCTATATCTTGATTTTTGAATTGCTTCCCATCATCAGTAATAAGATGCATAGGGATACCATATCGGCAAATTATATATAGTTAAGGATAAACATGGAAACTTGTTTGTCAGTGGTAGTGATCAATGGAACGGCTTCAATCCATTATGAAGGGTGCTCCCCTTAATGCCACAAACACAACAAAAATAGAGAAGCAAAAATAATTTGCAAGAATAGAAAATGGGCTTCTTATTATCTCCACAAATGTGGAATTACAAACTTTCAGAATTACAATATGCAAAGCCACATGGGCATTCTCCTTACAATATTCTATAGGACAAAGCCTCAAATTATTACCCAGATCTACTCAGAACTACCCTAGAAAACACTACAAGCCTTCCTTATATAGGCAATTTCCACCACCCGAGAAGGTTCCAGAAATCTAGCCATTAAGGCCGACTACCCTTAGCATTTAATTATTTTTCACTTTTATTACAAAAGGTTCGGCTTTAAATATTTACAAAACATGAGATTAGGTAGCCCAACTTCTGAAAGCAATAACTTTTGAACCGTAGCTTTGATTGGCTATTATAACCACTTTCTGGAAAGGGGAGATCGTGATCTACAGTGCTTGATCTTGTGAAGCCCCAGTTAGCCAGGGGTTCGACCTCGATCTAGAGCCTCTAAGGTCCTAAAAATTGAGCTCAAAGGTTTTGCACCCTAAAATATCAACAGTAAATCCTTAATAACTTTGCCAATACAGATGATTTGGCAATGAAATTCAACTAGCATTCTTATATGACTAAGATGAACCTTCACCTAGAAAATTAGAACATTCTGAGTTCAAACGACCAACTTACTAAAAATAGTAAGTTTCCAA
>MU226071.1:2338030-2355714 GCA_018584345.1 Thuja plicata | reverse complement strand
ATGAACCTTCACCTGGAAAATTAGAACATTCTAAGTTCAAACGACCAACTTACTAAAAATAGTAAGTTTCCAAAAATAGTAGCTTTGTACAAAATAGCCCTTATTGAATAGAAAAACACATATTTTTTGGTGATGCAAGATTGCCCTTACACCCAGGATGCTCTTGCATCAATCCACTTGGTAAAATACTCAGTTGTGATTATAATGAACTTATGGCTATTGGAATATGGAGGGTGAATTGTGCCCATGAGGTTGAGTCCCCACTAACTGAATGGCAATTTTGTTGTAAAAGGATGAAGTTGTTGTGCCAGTGCGTGAAAAAGATTCCCATGTATCTGACATTTCTTGCATTTTCTAGCAAAATGAAAGGAATTTGTTTCCATAGTAGGCTAGTAGTAACCCATACGCATGAGCTTCTTAGTAAAGGAAGGACCACTCGAATGTGTTCCAAAAATACCCTCATGTACATCTTGTAAGGAATTTTGAGCTTCATCATGTTCAATAAATCGTAAGAGAGTACTATCAAGACCTCGCCGATAAAGGGTTTCAGATATTAGGAGATAGCGAGAGGTTTGGCATAAAAAGGTTCATTTTTGGTTTCTAGATAAATCGGGTGGAATGATATTGTCTTTTAGGTAGGAATATATATTTCCCATAGGTAGGGGAATCTTATCTGATAATATTACATATGATACTTGTACCAGGATCATCATACGCAGGACAAGCCAAGGATTCCACTAAGAACTCAAAATGGGCTTTGGTATCTTCTGCATCAAATAGAGAAGCAATTGTTGCCATAGCATCTGCAGCCTTATTTTCATGTCTTGGAGTTTTCTTGAAGGTAATGATTGAAAAATATTGCTTAAAGTCATCTACCATATGCTTATATGGTAACAACTTGTCATCCTTTGTCTGGTATTCATTGTTAACTTGATTGATAATCAACTAGGAGTCTCCATAGACATTCAATTCAGTGACTTTCTATTGTAGAGCCATCTTCAATCCAATCATCAAGGCTTCATATTTAGCCACATTATTTGTACAAGGAAAGAGTAACTTGTAAGACTTTGGTATGGTATATCCTTGTGGTGTAACAAACAACACTCTAGCTCCTGAACCATCCTAAGTATATGATCCATCAAAGTACAATTTCCATGTTTGTGTAGATAGTGTCAAGATATGTGCATCTAGAAATTTTGTATGTATAGGTTGATCATATGTTAGTGGTGCCTCAGCTAATTGATCGGCAATTACTTGCCCTTTAATAGCCTTCCGATCCACATACTCAATATCAAATTAACTAAGCAACATAACCCACTTAGCCAATCTTCCTGTCAATGTTGTCTTACTCAAAAGGTACTTCAAAGGATCTATCTTTACAACAAGCTTGATGGAATGAGACAACATGTAATGTTGCCACTTTTGTGAAGCAAATACCACTGCTAGACATGCTCGCTCAATCGGTGAATAATTGAGCTCATATCCCACAAGGGTGTGACTGATGTAATATATAACCTTCTCTTTTCCTTCTTGGTCTTGTTGAGCCAAAAGAGCACCGAGCAAGACTTCTGTAGTGGAAATATAGAGCAAGAGTGGCTTGCCTGGAATTGGTGACATAAGAGTAGGAGGAGTTGCTAAATATTGCTTGATTTTAGTGAATGCTTCTTCACGCTTATCATCCCACTTGAATAAGATGTTTTTATGTAACAAGTGTTGAAAATGATCACTTTTATCTGCTAGTTGAGAGACAAACCTTTTGATTGATTGGAGGCATCCTTGCAAAGATCTTAACTGACTAATAGTCATAGGTGAAGCCATCTCCATGTTTTCCTTAACTTTTTTGGGATCCACTTCTATGCCCTTAGCTGAGACAATATACCCTAATGATTTTCCCAATGTAACTCCAAATGTACATTTCTTTGGATTGAGTCTAATCTAGTGCTTTTCCATTTGGGTGAATATTTTATCCAACATCTTAAATGACCATCTTTGTTCTTGGATTTTGCTAGGATATCATCAACATAATCCTCCATTATGGTATGCATCATGTCATGAAATATTGTGGTCATAGCTCTCTGATAAGTTGCACCAACATTTTTTAGCCCAAAAGGCATCACATTCCAGCACTATGTGCCCCAAGGACATGTAAAAGCATTCTTTTCCTAGTCTTCTGGCATAATCTTGATCTAGTTATAGCCAAAAAACCCATCTATTAAGGATAACATCTCATGCCCAGCTGTTAAATCAACTATGATATTAATGTTCGACAATGGAAAGTCATCTTTGGGACAAGCCTTATTGAGATCTCAAAAACCTATACAAATCTAGATAGACTTGTCTGGCTTGGATACTGGTACAATATTGTAAATCCATTCAGCATAATCAATGGCTCAAATGAATCTGATGTCCAATAATTTCTTCAATTCTGCTTTGACCATAAGTGCAATATGGAGATGCATTTTTCTAAGCTTTTGCTTTACCATCTTGATTCCTGGTGTAATAGACAAATTATGCATAATAAGATTAGGATCGAGCCTGGGCATATCAGCATAAGACCAAGAAAAGTTGACTTGTCTCTCTTTGAAAAACTATGAAAAGGCTTCTTTTTCTGATTCTGTTAAGGATGTTGCTATCTTCAAAACACGTGAGGACTCCTTCGTTCCAGTGTTGAGAGGAAACTTTGGCTCAATAAGTATTGTTTATTTATCTCAATACATATAATTGGGGAGAGTGTCAATCCTTCCATCTTCAAGTGCCTCGAAGAGTTTTTCACCCTCAGATACGTCTTTTCTTTTTAATTTTTTAGGATCTAACACTGCTACTGAGTGGTTTTCACCGTTAGATCTATTGATTATTTTCACATTTTTACACCTGAAAGGATTGGCACCCTCTCCAAAATAAGCCATGTCACTGAGATCTATTGGAAATCATGATTTATGATCCCTTGGTGGTAGATGATCTCTGATTCCAAGATAGTCGATAATTGCGTCATCATTATGGAAAACATCAAGTTCTGGATTATTGGGAGAATCCCAAGCGATAAGCTCGGGGTGGATAAGGGGTATTGGATCATTTGGTTCAACTTTAAAGGATGAGATGGTATTGATGGAAAAGTTCTCAAATTTTATGATTGTATTGGCAAGGTCTATTTCCATACTCTCGTCTGAATCACCTATCTCAAGATAACTCTCTCTCCTCACAATCATCAAGAGTAATATCATGTGAATCTAATCCTAGTGGTTTCGTCCTTGAACTCTCCCACTCATGAGAATCATTACTATAGGTATGGACAACATCAACCCCTATCTCTTTAGTATAGTCAGATAATGAATCTCATTCATAAGCATTAGAATCATCATCATCATCATTATCATTTCTAAGTTTGTTAATGATTTCTGTTGCTATCTTTTGCTTTTCTGGATCTACATACATGCCATGTTTTCGAAACTATAATGCAGGATCTTTAGAATTCTTATAAAAAGGTGTAATCTTTTCTTTACCTTAGATTCTTTTGGTCCTTCTCCTTTGTATCCTAATCCAGTGGTGTCTCTTTGGTAGTTTGGATTTTTCAAAATTGGTTTTATAACATCCTCTCTTTGCAACCCTATAGGTCCACTGCCTTGATATCCCATCTTTTGCAACAAAGTATATCCCTTACCATATACATCGAGTGATATAGGCTCATGTTTTTCATCTTCTTGATCTTTATGGTCTTGTAGTAAATGATTAGCATTACACTCAGGTGCCTCTTTTGATATAGTGCCCCCACTTATAAATCTGCCATAAACAAGTGTAGAAGAAGCTTCTGATTGTTGTTTGGTAATCAAATATTTTCCATATGAATTAGGAGATAAGGGTAACTCTGTGATACACAAAGTTTGACCCAAAGTATATTCTCCCATACTTTTTTCTTTTATGTCTATTTTGATCCCTTTGGATTTAGCGGTTGATGCTTCATTACTTGGATCAATGGGTGTTGGTATAGAAGATCCAACACGATTATAGGGTACCAAAGATTTAGGTGTTGTCTTCACAGTATTGAAATACTGAAAAGGATTCATATCACCTTTGATAGTTATTTCTTGACCATTATGTGGAAACTTCAAACATTGATGATAATTTGATGGTACATCTTGCATAGAATCAATCCAAGGTCTCCCCAAAAGAATGTTATAGGCAAAATCCATATCAAGGACTTAACAAAGTACATCTTTGACTACAGGATTGACTCTGATAGGAAGAACAAAAGATCCCTTGGATGACATTTATTCCTTTTCATAAGCTTTAATTGTGATTTTCTTCTTTGAATCTATAGCATTTTTAGAAAATCCCAATGCAAGGACTAGTTTTAAAGTGCATATATTCAAGCCAGCTCCTCCATCTGTTAGTACTCTTTTGATTTTATGATTTTGTACAAGGCCTTCTATATGGAGTGGAGCATTATGTTGTTGATTAATGGCTAGATCATCATTCTTAGTGAAGGATAGGTAATGCGGATTTTTCAAATGTCCCACCATAGCTTAGAATTGGTCTTGATCTAGATTTGTAGGAACATTGGTTTCTAGGAGAGCTTTCTGAAGAATATCCTTATGAGAAGGTGACAGACACAGAAGCTCTAGAATAGATATTTGGGTTGGTGTTTTCTTCAGTTGATCCAAAAGATTGTATTGATTAGAAACATTTGGTGTGGACTTTGGAACATAGGAAGACTTCTTCTAAGAGGTGCTAGGTTTGGATGAGACACCTTGAAGAGTAACATTGGATTGGGTTTGAGTAGTAACATTAGTTGGTTGACTCTTTTCTTTGATAGAAATCACATTGACATAGTATTGGGAAGGATGAAATTTAGAAATGTGATTTATATATTTATAAGCTGTGGTATTGTAGTTGGCTTGGTTATCACCCTTTGCATTGGAAGAACTTCCTTTCTCATGTTCGGGAAGTGGATCTTTAAAAATCGTATGTGACTCGTTTGAGGTATGTCCATCAACACTAATTTCTCTGATTTCAATCAAATCTTGTATCGCATGTTTAAGTCTTTCAGAATCATTGGTTTTGTGACCTTTCCCTCTATGAAATTTACAATAATCGTTATCATTACACCAAGAAGGCTTCACCCTAGGTTCAAAATCTCTATTTTTAGGAAGTGCAATGAGTTTCTTTGTGATCAACTTCCTTAATGCAGATTCAAGAGATTCACCCAAAGGAGTAAAAGTTCTTCTACGTGGCATAAAGGGTAATCTTGAGGAATTGTTGTTGGTATTATAATTTTCACTTTGATTTCTATGAGTAGGTTGAGTAGCATTGGCTTTTCTTGTGAGATTCAAGATAGGTTGTGTTGGTTTAACATGTTGATTGTCCACAATCCCATCATTGACAATGTTCTTGTTTTAGTTCCAAAATTTGGATTTGTCATTGTTGTTGTTGGAATTTGAATTTGAAGATCCAACATTGTCCTTGGAGTAAATCTTAATCTCACCCTTTCTAACCATAGCTTCCTCAATTTTGACTCCATTTTAAATGAGCTTGTTAAAGTTTGGAGGACATTGCAATTGTAACCTATAGCTCATTTCTTGTGTAAGGTTATGCACAAAGATATCCATTTTTTCTTGTTCAGGAATTGTTTGTGGATACTTGGAAAAAAATTGATGCCATCTTTCCAAAAAAGTAAGGAAGGGTTCTCCATTCTTTTGTTGTGCATTGCAAAGATCAAGCATAGTGACTTCATGTTTAATATTATAGGAATAGTGAGTCAAAAACTTGTCAATAAGTTCATTGAAGGACTTGATTCCTGGGGGTAGTTTGGAGAACCATTACATGGCTTGTCCTCCTAAACTTCATGGAAATAGTCGCATAAGATATGTTTCATTATGGGCGACTTCAATACAAGCAGCACAAAACTCACGAATGTGGTCTTGTGGATCTGAATTCCCTTTATATTTATCAAATTTTGGTACCTCAAAATGAGGAGGGAATGGAATCATAGCCAATTTCTTATCAAAAGGATAGTGAAATATATCATCCAAGGAGTATTTCTTGGTTGATGATCCAGTTTGTATGTCACGCATTTTTTGTTGAAGCATTTGGATTTTTTGTAGGATGGGATCCAAACGTGGTGGAGGTCATTGGGTGTTTTGGAAAGCACTATTTTTCTTATCTTCCTTTGCTCCATGAGCATGTGTCTCTTGAGAATCACCAGGGTTTTCTTTATCATTTGTAGTAGGTGGTTTTGTAAGAGTGGAGACATCAAAATTATTGGGTAGTTTTGCTCCTTGTTGAGCAAGCATAAGGAAATACTTCTCTTTATCCATGTCTAAAATTATTTCCATGACATTGTAGAATCTAACATCTTGCATGGCATCTCTTAACTCTAGATCTATGGGTTCATGATTGGATGCAAAAATTAAAGGTTTCTTAGACCAAGGGTTTTCCTCATTGTTATTACCTCCTTCTATCTTGTCTACAGATTATGGATTAACGGTTTGTTTGAGTTTCTGAGATCGAGTTTGAACCATAAAAGGTGGAAGATGAGATAGATGAAGATGCGATGATAGAAAAGATGGGATAAATAGATTCAAAAGTGTTGATGTAGATAGGGTAACTTGATAATCTAAGTCAATATGAGATATGGATCTCACTATGATATGACAAAGGAAAACCAAGAGATAGTGACCTAGGTAAGTTTTGATTAAGGATGATAGATCCTCTTATGATAAAAACTCACAAAAGCCAAAATATGATAATCAGGGTAATGGTTCAACACTCAAATGTAGACTTTGAAGATTGAGGAATGATTTGGTGAATTTTGGATGACAGATTGATAATGAAAAATGATGAAGATGGTCAAACTGAAGATCAAAGGTCTGATGTGCTTCCAGAATCGTACTTAGGAAAAAAATAGGTATCTAAAAAACTAATTTTGAAACTTTGAGGGTTCGTACAAAGGCTCATTGTTATGTATGCATAGGAACAAAAGCGCAGGTAGATTGGACAAACGCACAGCAGAAAGTGATAAATGTGCAGGTTCTAATTTTTTGGGTTTTTTGTTGATTTTATCGATGTTTTTTGGAAATTTTTTGGTTTTCAATAAATTTTGGAAAAATCAAAATAAATAAACACACACACAAAAGACAGAAATGATCTAATCTAAGTTAATCTAGTATGTATGCACAAACACGCTTACAATTCCTAAGGTTGGCAATGTAATGCCCACCCTAGTATCTTGATATTTTGCACAGACATGATCTCTATATTGAGCATTATGGACTCTATGTTTTGTTTATTTTTAGTTGATGAGACATTATGAGTATATGTTTGGATAATCAAAATATTTTATGGAAGATAGAAAATGATTTAAAATTTTTAATCAGGACTTGTTATTTCATATATTTAATTGTATTTCTTATAAAGATGATTCAATTCTTGATTTACATTATGGAATAATGATTTTTTTGGAGCTAACCATACTAATCCAAGTATGCCTTGATATTGATGCTATCTGATGTGTTTGTAGTATGAGGAGAGGCAGTCGTAGTCACTTGTATAGGAGATCCACACGATGTTGCACTCTCCCTCCTTTTTTGAAATTATTTGTATATTTATATATGTGTACAAATGTTTCTCTTGACTTGGTGATGCAGGATGCAGGTACCAGGCATCAACTTCACCTAGCTACATAGGTTTGAGCGTGCCTTAAAAAAAATCCTCGAACGTTGTTGTGTGGAGATATTTCCAAAAGCACTCTCAAGGGAACCTTGTTGACTTAGGTTCCTATTTAGGAAGTCACCTCAGTTGGGGGAGTTAAGTAGTTTTATGATTTTGTGATTTGGTGATTTATGCTTTAGTGTATGTTTTCTTTGTCTCCTTATTTGTATTTATATATTAAGGAATAATGCTTCTCTATCTTTTGAAATATGAATTTGATGCTTTATTTGTGCAATATATATGTGTATGTATATATGGCTGCACAAATATATACCTACAGACATATATATATATATATATAGAAAGGTGTTTTTTATATCTTTATGCTTGTAAAATTAACGATGTAATTGCAAAATAAAATATGATAGAGTAATAATAATTCAATAAGAAAAACTAAGCTTACCTAGGAGTTTTGAACCTAAGACCTCCTAGTAGTTAGGCTAGTTAGTTTCCATTGGGATATGTGAATTCCTTGACGAATATTTCCACCTTTGTTCATTTATGGTCTTAGTGAGTTAAATAAGTAAATAAATATAAATAAAACCTTTAGTTATGCTTTTGGGAATTGTTTTAATGTTTTTAAAACCAAATATATAAGTTGGAGTCGTTGCTTCCCGTAAATCAACTCCTCCAGCTATATGGATGGATTTTAATATTTGGAGTATGTGAGGAGTTGGAGGGGTTTTTAGGGGGAGAAAATTAGATAATCATTTCCAAGAAGAAAATTTAAGAAGCATGAAATAGTTGGAGTTAGGATTTATTTGGGAGGAAGGAGGAGTTTTATCTTAGAAAGGTTTCTCCGCAGGACCCTAGGTAGGATCTATAACCCTAGAAAAATACTCCTTTCATATTTTGGTGTGTGTGTGTGTGTGTGTGTGTGTGTGTGTTTAATAATGTTTGATATTCATTTCCTGAAAGTTTATGTGGTGAGAATTTTTCTGAAAGATGGGGAATAATGTATTGATTTATTCTGGAAGAATGATGTTATATAATGATATAATTTCCTTTTAATCTCTCTCAGAAGGTTATGTTTTCTTTCCCGATCTATAGGGTGCTTTATTTTGTGTATTTAGGTTTCAGGGAAGATTAGGGAGTTTAGGTATGTGTTTTTTTCGGATGTTTCAGGAAGTTTTGCAAATGGTTATTTTTACCCTATGTTATGCAGATTTTGGAAATCATTTGTCAATTGTTTGTGTTCTATTATTTTGGTCTACATCCTCCGGTTTGATCTTGTTGTCTGTCTACTTCCTTTTTCCCATTTGAATGTTCAATATATTGCATATGGTAGAACAATAAGTTGTTCTTAGTATGTATTGTATATGACATCCTTTTTATCTTCCTCATATTGCTCATAGTTAAGGATTAGGACTCATCTTGAGGGTCTGAGTAAACAGGAGGGTTTCTTTAACATATGAATGAGATCATTTGAGATGTTTTATTTGTTTTGGTATGTTTTTGGGGTAGGGAACTAGATACCCTAGCTGAGTGGCTCACCATAGGTGCTGGAACCCAAAGTGGTTGCCATGGAATCCTATGGGTGAGTTTGTAAACAAGTGATAACATAAAAATTAAGTTGGGAGGGGGGTTTCAAAAGATAATGAAAGATATATATATTTAATGGCTAATATCCACATAGACCTGTTGGAGTACTGGTACCATGTGTTACTGCCATGGTGGATCCTGAAACTTTGAGAGAGGACCGATGTTACATGGTTTCTAGGGAGGATCCCAATGCACAGGTTGTGTGATGACACTCATCTAGGAAGTAGTCTAGAACCTAAACCTTTGATGAACAATCTGGTGGTGGTTTTTTGTTTATGCCTTTTATCTTTTGGTATTTGATTACATGGTTCTTTTGCCTTAGATTTCCTTATGCCTTGAGAGTACTTTGGTTCTATCTCCTAGCACGGGAAGTGGAACTTCACAAGTTTCACATGGTTGGGTGGCAAATCTCTTTGAGGTACTCTTCATGGTTCGTGTCTTGGCTTGGATTCAGATTTATTCAGTGATGAAGATTTCCTTTAAAAGTTTCTTGTACTCCTATCCATTTTAAACAAAGATGTAGAGATTTGTTGTAAACCCTTGGGAAATTTGATGTATTTGTATTGAATATTAAAGGAAAATAAATGTAATTTAGGAAGGGTAGATTTAGGAACATCAAAGGGAATGTTTATTTGGAAATCACAATGTTGTAATAAAGGAATGTGATTGTGTATTTTGTATCCTATCTCTTGTGAAATCAAAACTAGAAGTAAGAGTTATTTATGTTTCGGTAATACAAATGAATTATGTGTAGGCAAGGTTAATTGGAAATGAAATTAAAGAAAAGGGTAAATTATGTTTAGAAGTACAATGTATTTATTTCTGTCTCCTTTCAAAAAAATCTAAATACAATGCAAATTAGGAAAGGAAATGAATTCATTAAGGTAATTTATAGAATCAGTATTTTTTTTATATTCATGGAAATCATTTAAGGGGAACCTTTAAGGACTTGTTCATTTTTATAATTTCTAATATAGTCTTAGTAACGTTTAAAAAAAAATCTAGTTGTTATCTTTGTACTTTAGACCTGACCCTTATGGGTTCCCTGGCGACGACATTACATTTAGTATCAAAGCCCTAGGTTGCTACACTGGGAGCTCTAGGGTCTATTTGCATTTAAATTAGTATTTCCTTCTTAAATATAGGTCAGCTAGCTACCCTTGACTTATGTTGTATCAATCTTTGATCAGAACAAGATGGATGATGAATGAAAAGAGGCTAGAAGAAATTTTTTGTGTATATCATATTTATTTATTTATTTTGATAGATTTTAGTAATTTTCATTTTCGGAGGCCTTCAGAGCATTTCTAAACAGATCTTGAGGAGTCAAAGTGCTCCTCAATTTTGCCTCTACATAATTTGATTATCTTTCCAATGGTGTAAATGGCGTATTGTTTCGAGCTATGTGTCAAAAGTTATGCCTTCTACAAGTAGGCATAAATTTCAAAGTAGTTTGTTTTATTTTTTAGTTTTTAATTTTTAAGTTTCCTTTTCCTTTATATTTTTATTATTTAGTAATAAACATTATGTGGGTTGTTAAGTTCATTTTGAAGGGATTTTGGTGACCCTCCGCATCCATCATACATTATATAAACTTAATGATTTACTAAAATGTATCACTTTTGGCTTATATATTTGGTTATATCAAAATCATTTTGTTTTCTATTAAAAGTACCATAGGTAACATCTCACACTAGGTATTGTAATCCAGGATGCCTCCCGTCACCCGTGGAAGAGATAAGGAAAGAGACCAGGATTCATCCTCTAGAGCTTAGTGAGAGAGTTTCCATGGGGAATTCGAGGGAGAATGAGATTAGGGTCACCATAGGAATGAGATTAAAAGTCATGACTCTGAAGGGGCCCAAATCAGACAACTCATGCAACAAATTTTGCAAAGGCTTGATGCCATAGAAAACAAAGGAAACCAGGAGGAAACAAACCACTCTCACCACCATGATAGGGAAAGGGATATAAGCCTTAGACGAAGGAAAACTATACCAGAGATGGAAGCCAGGGATACCACTCACATGAGGGACTTACTCAAAATCAAGATACCCTACTTTTATGGTAACGAAGGAGGGTCCTCAGCCGAAACCTGGTTGTTTGATCTTGAAAGATGTTTCTCCATGCACCCCTTTAGTAGTAACGTGAAAGCTAGATGTGCCATCATGAACTTGAGGAAATTTGCATCCACTTGGTGGCACAATGAAGAGGAAAAAATTTAAGTCAACATTGACACTGTTTCCTGGGAATTGTTCTTAGATAGTATCAAGATCGGTACATGTCTGACCAATGGAGGCAGGTTAGGGTAAAAGAGTTCCACCATCTTAAGCAAGCAAACATGACCATGGAAGAATATGAGAAAAAATTCTATGAACTTAAGCCTTTCTCAGGTTATAAAGATGATGGTCCTATTTTTGTTCAACATTTCATAAGAGGACTAAATGATCGCTTATTTGGGGAGGTGGCAGTCCTTACACTAAAAACCTTCAGGAGGCTATTAACAAGGCTTTCTTAGTAGAGAGGAAAGTTAATTTAGGACAAGGTGGTTATTCTGGTAGTCAAGCAGTTAACATCGGGGCAAGTTCTAATGGGAACTATGATCAAGGGACTCCTAGCTCTAAAAACCAACAATCATCCTTTAAAGTGGGACAAAACTCCCACAAAAATAGATTTCACAACAATAACCAAGGAAATGGAAGGTTTCAGCAACAATAGAACTGTAATTACAATCAAAACTAGCAGAGGCTTACTCATCAACCATCCTAGAACTCTCAAAATTTCAATAGGGCGGGCTACCAATAGTCAAGTGCACCTCCTGCAAAGAATTTTCTAAAGAACACTGGGTGTTTCTCCTATGGGCAACAGGGACACATTGCATCTCATTGTCCTTAGCACACCAACTTCACTAATAATTAGAAACAAGCAACTTCAGAACCAACATTTGTAGATGTTGGTCGGTCTCATAGAGTTTTTGCTGTAGTTGAGCATAGGAAAGCCAACCACCAGATCACGGTCATTGATACTACAGGTTCATTAAAGGGTAAATCTATCTCTATATTCCTTTATATCTCCATCATTAGTAGAGAAATGCAAGCTAGTGGCTGAAGGGTGGAGAGTTAGGTGGAAGGTAGAACTAGCCTCCGGGGCTAAGATGACCACTGACTTGTGTGTCCAAAATTATGTCTTGGTTTTAGGAGCCTTCTCAACAAAGTTGGATCTTCATGTGATTTCCCTTGGATCTTATGAAGTTGTGCTAGGAATGGATTGGTTAGATGAGCATGAGGCCAAATTAGATTGTAGAAAGAAGACCATTCACTGCTTAGATGATTTGTGGAAGCCTAAAATTATAGTTGGGGTCTAGTGCCCTATATCGCTTCAGATGATATCGACAATGCAACTAAAGAGATGCATGAGGAAGGGATGTCAACTTCTTGTAGTCTCGATAAATGATTTTGTGGAAGGAGAAAGTAAGGAAATAACACTTGATCACCCTCTACTTAAAGAATTTGTTGATGTCTATCCAACCAAAATCTAGGGATGCCTCCCAAAAGGGATATAGATTTCTGCGTAGAATTGTTGCCAGGTACAAAATTCATCTCCAAGGCTCCATATCACATGACATCTCAAGAGTTAAGTGAATTAAAGATGCAGTTAGCAGAACTTTTGGAAAAGGGTTTTATTAGACCAAGTGTGTCACCCTTGGGAGCTCCAGTAATTTTTGTGAAAAAGAAGGATGGCTCTCTCAGGCTATGTATCGACTATTGTCAGCTCAATAAGGTAACAATTAAGAATCAGTATCCTCTACCGAGAATTGATGATTTTTTTGATCAAATGAAAGGGGAAAAAGTATTTTCTAAAATTGATCTTAAGTCAGGATATCATTAGCTAAGGATGCGAGTAGCTGACATTCATCAAACAGCTTTCTGTACTTTGTATGGTCATTATGAATTTAACGTAGTACCTTTTGGTCTCATGAATGCACCCTCAATATTTATGAGCCTTATGAATGGGCTATTCAGGACTTACTTGGGTAAGTTTGTGATAATATTTTTGGATGATATTCTGGTATACTCTAGATCATTAGAAAAGCATGAGAAACATCTTCCCCAAGTGTTACAATGCCTTCAAGAAAATTAGTTGTATGCCAACCTATAGAAGTGTGAGTTTTTCCAAATAGAAGTTAAGTATCTTGGCGATGTTATCTCAGGGGAAGGCATAACAGTGGATCCTACCAAGATTCAAGCCATAGAGGAATGGCCAACATATACCAATGTTTCATAAGTTCATAGTTTCATGGGGTAAGCTGGTTATTATAGGTGCTTCATCAAGGGATTCTCCAGATTAGCACATCCCATCACCTCCTTGCAAAGGAAAGGAAAGAAGTTCATTTGGACTAAGAGATGCACAGAATCGTTTCAAAGCTTAAAACAAATGTTAACCAGTGCCCCGATTTTGGTTGTACCCAATCCCTCAGAAAACTTTGTAGTTTGCACATATGCTCCTTGGAAGGAATAGGAGCAGTACTAATGCCAGATGGAAGGGTTATTGCTTATGAATCAAGAAAAATTAAAGATCATGAGCTTAACTACCGTATGCATGATTTGTAATTAGCAGCAGTAGTTCATGCCTTGAATCATTGGAGACACTTCTTGTTAGGTAATTAGTTTGAATTGCACACAGACCATCGAAGCCTTCAGAACATTTTTACACAGCCAAACCTTAATGCCAGACAATGTTGGTAGATGGAATTTTTATGTGAATATGAATTTGAGGTCAGATATATTCAGGGAAAAGAGAATGTGGTAGCAGATTCTTTAAGTAGAAGAAGGCATGAACTATCATCACTTTCTCTTACTACTGATTTAAGGGGTTAGATTTTGCAGACACTCCCCTCGGAAGCTTGGTATCAAGAAGTTAGAGTAGAAATAGAATCAGGAAGGGCATTAGAAGAAAGATTTATGGGTTATTGTGTAGAGTCATATGGGCTATTAAGACAACAAGGCTGAATTTATGTACCACTTTCAGGCGACCTTCGGAAGGTCATCGTGACCGAAGCTCATCGTGCTCCCTATTTAGCTCATCTAGGGGTTAATAAAATGCACACCAACCTATGACAGATATATTTTTGGTCAGATATGAGGATAGATATAGCAGATTTTGTGGCTAGGTGCTTGGAATGTCAGAGGGTTAAGGCTAAGCATCATCATCTGACAGGTCTTCTACAACCACACTTAATTCCTGAATGGAATTGGGATATGATATCTATGGATTTTATCTTGGGACTACCCATAACCTATCAAAGACATGACACTATCATGGTCATAGTTGATAAGCTGACCAAGGTAGCACATTTTTCTCCCATGCAATCAATGTATATTGCCTCCTCAGTAGCCAGGGTTTTCATGAAGGATATAGTTAGGTTGTATGGTGTCCCTAGGAAGGTTATCTCAAATAGAGATCCTGTGTTCACTTCAGAGTCTTGGACATCATTACAACATGCCTTAGGGACTCAACTGAACTTTAGTTTGGAATATCATCCAAAAATTGATGGCCAAACAGAGTGAGTAAATCATGTACTAGAGGATATGCTTAGAATGTATGTAATGGATAGGCAACCCCACTAGGAGGACTATTTGTATCTAGTGGAGTTTGCATATAGCAATGGTTATCATAGTTCTATTTGAATGTCACCTTACCAGGATCCTTATGGTCATCCTTGTTGTACACCTCTAAGTTGGGATTGCTTAGAGGATAGGGTACTCCTTGGACCAGAAATGTTACAAGATATGGAACCGTAGGTGCAGAGAATTAGGTAGCACCTTGTGACAGCTTAGGATAGGAAAAAAAAGTATGCAGATGCTGACAGAATTGATAAACAGTTTTCTATAGGAGACAAAGTGTTTTTGAGAGTCTGCCCATGAAAGAGCCCTATCCGTTATGGTAAAGGTTCTAAGTTGGCACCTAGGTTTGTGGGTCCATTTGAGATCCTAGAGAGGATAGGAAATGTTTCCTACCAACTTTCCCTACCACCTAGGCTTGTACGTATTCATGATGTGTTTCATGTTTCTATTCTTAGAGAGTATATTCCTGATCTAACTCCTGTATTGGATTGGAACACTTTATAAGTAGAGGACGGGTAGTTAGCTTTGGAACCGGTATGTATTCTCTAGCAGCAGACTTTGATCCTCAGGGGTCGCAACATAGAACAGGTAAGGGTCTTATGGGATCCTAATGATGAGGTCTCAAATACATGGGAGGATGCTAGCAAACTCATATATACATATCCATATTTATTTTTAGGCTTTCAGGAGCAAGCCTAATCCTAGGGGGTGAGGATGTAATGCTTGTATGCACTCTAAAATGGTCGCCTAGACTTTGGGCCCCATTTCTCAATTTATCAAATCCCTGAATCAATATTTTCAAATATCAACAATATCAATTATATCAATTTCCTTGATCAAATCATAATCAATTCAATATTTCCTAAGGTTTGAGCCTTATTTAATTTAAAAGAGAAAAAATAAAAATAAAAAATATTATTTAATTAAGAGAACATGCTCTCTTTTAATTAATTAAAAAATCTCTTTTAATTAAATAATAAAATCACTTTATCCTATGCCTTTATTTAATTAAAAGGAATTTCCTCCCCTTTTATTTAAATAAAAAATCCTCACTTTTCTTCTTATCCTATGTTGCACAAATAAAGCATTATTCTTATTTTATAAAAAGGGAAAAAAACACAAAAGTCAACTCCTATTTTACTATTCGAGGATATTTGTGCACAAGGATGAAGCTTCCATTTTTCTCCACCCTTGATTAAGACTTTTGCCTCTTAATCTCAATGGTCCATTTTCATCTCACTTCTTATAAAAGGAGAGCTCTCTCCTTCATTTTCATATCTTAGGTTTTGAAGCTAATGTTATGCTGCAATTTTTCTAGGTCATTTGGAGCTCTCTTTTGAGGACACTCTTGCATCCAAGTTTTGAAGATCTTTGTTGCATTTCACATAGTTTTCATATTTGTTTTCATAGTTGCATTGTCACAGCATCCATAGCTTCATTTCATAGCTTAGTTTCCTTTTATGCAATAGAATAATCTCACATAGTCTAAATAGGAAAGCTTGGTAACACTTGTTCTTTCCTTTCATAGATTAGTTGCATGGTACTTTCATTTTCATAGACTATTTTGCATTATCATTTAGATTTGCATTGCATTGCATACATTTGGTTTCATTGGAGATATTGGCATTCTTTCCCTTGTTTTCATTGTGAATCTCTCATTGTATGGTTTATTGGCAAGATCATGAGTTTATAGATCTAGCTAAGAGCAATTTTACAAATCTTGCAACTCCATGCATAGAGAGCTATGGATCGATTTGTGAGGGCTCATTCTTGAGTTTCCTTACATGTAAGGATCCATAGAAGTGCACTACTTTTGTGTGTACATTTTTGGCACCCACCGTGGGGCAGAAGATTTGTTTTCTGTCTCTTTAGCTATTTTTCGTCAAATTATTTTTGGATTCGAAATTTCTGTCTTTTTCGTACTTGCTATTTTTGTCTGCAGGAAAATTTCACGCGACATTCTGCAGGTCTACAGGAAAATTTATGCTGGATTTGACATTTCTTCATGCGGTTTGTGGTATATCTTCGCGCGACATGTTGCATTTCTTCGCGTGACATTTGACACCAGGCTGTAATCTGGTCTATTTTTCTGTTTTCTACATTTTTTTCTTTCTGTGTGTTTCTTCGTGTGAGATTCTGTACTTCTTCACGTGGCTATATGTGAATCTTTGCGTGGATCTTTGTGAATCTTTGCATGAGTGAATCTTCACATGGCTCTCTGCGATTCTTCGTGCGAGATTCTGTACTTCTTCACATGGCTATATGCGAATCTTCGCGTGGCTCTTTGTGAATCTTCACGTGAGTGAATCTTCACGTGGCTCTCTGTGATTATTCGCACAAGATTCTATACTTTTTTGTGTGGCTATTTGAGAATCTTCGCACAGTTCTCTGTGTTTCTTCACGTGAGATTTCAGACCAGAGATCTATTTTTTTATTGTTATATCAATTATATCTTTGATTTTTTCTGCTAACCACTAATGTTTACTGTTTCTAGTGGTTTGTGATTTGTTTTTGTTGTTGCTATTGCTAATTTGGACTTGCTTGGATAAACAACAAAATGATTCACGTAGCTTAGATTTGAGGTATTTTGTCACATCTCTACAACATTTGGATTTTGGGATTAAAAATAAACCTCTCGTGTGTTTGGCTTGAGTGTTTACATGCTTTCATAGAACACATTTCAATTTATGCTCTTAATGGAAAATGAATGAACATAGATTTTCTTTCATACAAGTTTGTGTAAGTGAATGCTTGTGTTTGAACCTTAAGTAATTCTTGGTTCCAATATCAAATATCTCATTTGAGTGATTGAGG
>MU226071.1:2276343-2327518 GCA_018584345.1 Thuja plicata | reverse complement strand
CTTTTATGCAATAGAATAATCTCACATAGTCTAAATAGGAAAGCTTGGTAACACTTGTTCTTTCCTTTCATAGATTAGTTGCATTGTACTTTCATTTTCATAGACTATTTTGCATTATCATTTAGATTTGCATTGCATTGCATACATTTGGTTTCATTGGAGATATTGGCATTCTTTCCCTTGTTTTCATTGTGAATCTCTCATTGTATGGTTTATTGGCAAGGTCATGAGTTTATAGCTCTAGCTGAGAGCAATTTTACAAATCTTGCAACTCTATGCATAGATAGCTATGGATCGATTTGTGAGAGTTCATTCTTGAGTTTCCTTGCATGTAAGGATTCATAGAAGTGCACTACTTTTGTGCGTACAATGCCCACCCTAGTATCTTGATATTTTGCACAGACATGATTTCTATATTGAGCATTATGGACTATGTTTTGTTTATTTTTAGTTGATGAGACATTATGAGTATATGTTTGGATAACTAAAATATTTTATGAAAGATAGAAAATAATTTAAAAGTCTTAATCAGGACATGTTATTTCATATATTTGATTGTGTTTCTTATAAAGATTATTCAATTCTTGATTTACATTATGGAGTAATGATTATTTTTGGAGCTAACCATACTAATCCAATTATGCCTTGATATTGATGCTATCTGATGTGTTTGTAGGATGAGGAGAGTGTTATGCCCTGCATCCCCGTCCCTACATTTTGTGTGCAAAATGTTGGGTCCCCCTTTTTTATTTTGCTTTTCTTTTTGCTGTGGCTTGGCCTTGTCCTTCTTTTCCTTTTTGTTTTCTTTCTCCGAGGTTTTCTTCCCCAGTGTGTGTTGTTTTCTTGGTTTGGTTTTCCCCTCCGGGATCCCAGATCCCAGAGGTTGTCCTTTGTTGGGAAGCCAGATTCCAGACTCTGGGATTCTTTGCTATGATGTTCCTAAGAATATCATCGTAAGGAATCCTCAGGCCCGGAGTCTGGAGGTTTCACTTAGCCTGAAATCTCCGGAGGGAGGAGGATTAGTTTTTACCACGGGTATAAATAGACTTACCTGTCATTTTCACACTTACCGCAATTAAAACCTTCGAGCACTTAGAGCAAAATAGAGCATTTTCAAAGCGATTAGCAGAGCATTTACAAATAATTTGTGATAATCAAAGCTTAACACCTTTTGTTGTTCTTAGACATACGCAAGTGCTTTGTGGTGGTGATCTTGGCAACCTAACAACTCAAGTTGTTGCAGAGTTCTTTCGGTAATCCCTCCTTTCCTCTGCCTTCTTCATTTTCAGGTTGGTGTTTCGCCTTTCCTCCTCTCTGTTTTGCTTCTGTTTTCTAGTTTTTCTTTGGGTTTGCCTGGTTTTGTTTTCATTTTGCTTTGTTTCTCTGTCGTGTTCGTTCTTTTGTTTTCTGGTTTTGCCGCCCGTTGGTGGGTCGGCTCTACCAGAGGGTTGTCCACCCTCTGTGCAGTGGTTTTTTGTCTTTAGATAATGTAAATCATGTAAATAATGGTCTGCATGTAAATAATGTGAAGTTTGTAAGTGGTGTATAATGTAAATGGCTGTATATATCTGTTTCTGCCTTGTCTGGTTTTCCTGCGGGAGTCATCCCGTGTGTATATTTATGTATATATGTGCATATTTGTAGATAACCCTTATATATCTCCTCCTTTCCACATATATATCCTTCGGCTCTATGTGTATCCTTCCGGGTGGCTCGACAAGGTGGTCGAGTCGCCCTTGCTTCTGGTTTTTCGCCTCCAAGCTTGCTTCGAGGCAGAAAACCACCTGTTTGAAACTTGGCTCTCGGCCGGTTTTAGAAAGGCAATTTTCTCTCTCCTCTATCAGGGCTGTCAAAGCCTCATTTATTTCCCATGCACGCAATTACTTCTAGCCAAGTGGCCTTCTATTTTCTCACATCTGAATAGTTCACCCGCCATCATCGCCATCACATTTATTTAATGCCAACGCACGTGGCGCCCACGTGGACTTGCCTTCGCATTCTTCCTTGTTAACGGTCATTGCCCCGGGCTTCAGTCCTTTTTACCACCATTCATCCTATGTCTTCGTCAACTGTAATAAAATTTCCCGGATCTGGAGATATAATGAACATTCTAAGTTTATGTTTTGCTTTTCGGATACCTTTGCATAAAACTAACTTTTCATGAAAATCAAACGGCTCAGTGGTAAGATCTCCAAACCCCGGAGTAACTATTTTATTTTGATAAATATGTTCTAACGGTCGCTTTGTCTCCCAAGTCCAGACTTCATCTTCCAAACATGTCTAAAGCATCCACATCATCTCCTCCCGGAAGTCCGGAATTACCCACCACAACCAAGACCAGGGCAGCAGTAAAGTCAAAAATGGAGAAGGCCCTGGAAAAGCTGCCCCTCACCATGAAGTTTGTGCAGGATAATGAGATTGTGGGCTCAAAGATTGAGTCCAAGGTAAAACTGATGACTGACGCTAGTGTCAGGACTTGGGCAGAAATGCAGGCCCTGGTAAAGATAATGCACATCCAGCGACAGGCTGGAGACAAACTAGCAACCAACATCGGAGGTTCCAGAATCCTCCAGGCGGCTTGCTTCCTGTGCTCCGTGTAGTCTCCAGAGCTTGTTCTAACCCTGACTGCCAACTATAACTCTTCTGTCTGGGTTGTCATGCTCGCAGCTGCAGAACCCATGAGATACCCCACTCCACTGGTGTCTCTCGACCCAGTCACTTTCCAAGCAGGCCTGGGTATCCCGCAATTTAATATGGCCATAGTGGTCACAAGGATGGACGCCTTGAAACAATTCAATCAACTAGAGGATGTCGTCCGGGTGTACATGAACACCAACTGGCTCAAGCTCCCAAAGAGGGACCCAAAGAGAATGAAAATAGACATCCCTCACTCTGAATTCAAGGAGAGCATCCAAATAGGGATGATAGCATTGGCCCGGGTATTTGGGCAACCCTCCACCCAGGAATTTGCAAAATGGATGTACGACTTCCTACTGGGCATCTCCACTAAGGGAGAATTCTTTGACTAGGCGACAATAATCTCCAATCATGATGACTCCCAGTTCCTACAGTTGAACTAGAAGAAGAAGTTCTATATGACTTCTTATGTTTTTTGGGATTTGGCCCAACAGAGGCCCCACTCCAATGGCCTGCTTATAGATGGCATTCTCGGGCTTGGCCCGGGACAAAAAGCACCGTGGGACCATTTCCCACAAATTCAATGGGAGGCCAGCTTCCCCAGTTTCTGCCGAGTAAACAATACTTTTGTTTACTACCACTTGCTCACACCCACCCGGGATGGCGGATACCGCCTGTCCATCGAGGCGATGAAGTTGATTAGTAGTTATGGGCACTACTATATCCAATTCTAGCAGCATTCATACATTAGGGTCGTCGGCTTCTCTGGGAAGCCCTACTTGTTGCCCAAGCATTGTGGGGACAAGATCATGCTGCTGGAATATTGCAGACAAATATTGGAGTTGCACACCTTCTTTGCCCTCAAGAAGGTCCCCAATGTCTCATTCCTAATCACCTGTGGGAACTACACCTGCAGTCTGGCCGCCATGAGGGAGGCAAACATTGAGTTAAAATGTTATAACTTACAGGAATTCTATCTGGCGTGGAATAACTTTAATCCGCATGCCCGAATAGCAACGGCAATGCCCCGGGCTTTGGAGCCCCACCAAATACACATGGAGGACTTCTGGGCAGATTGCCAGGATGATGTAGATGTCTGGAGCAAGCACTACGATAGAATGAAAGCTGGAATGATGCAGAAACTAAAGCTCCGAAGGTTCCCAGCGGGTTTCTCGGACACTGCCCCCACCACAGACCCCCAGTACAAAGAAAAGGGGATTGACAAAATGGCACTGTCGGTAATGAATTGGGCCACCCAGGAGGGGCCCACAATTGAAGACTTCACCCGGGAAGTAGTGGAATGAAGCCACGCCTACTTCAAGAAAGTGTGCCCCAGGAGTACTCGTCGGGTAGCCCAGCCGGCACCTGGGCCAACTCCACCGCTAGTACCAAGATTGACCCCGGGGGTCGGGACTTCTTCACAAGGCGCAGATAAAGGAAAAGGAATTGCTATAACCCCCTCCGCGTAAGAAGTCCCCATACAGGAACAAATCAAGAAATCAATGGTAGCCTCCCAGCAAATGAGGGAGCAGTTAATAATGAGGCTTGCCACTCCCCCGCTAATGGCCGGACCAATTCATCCTCCATCCTCCCCGTCACTGGCAGCCTTAATGGTCAAGGCAACGGGGGTGGATCCCACGGAGGTAGCAGCAATAGCTAATGCAAGGTCGCTTCTGATCACCCAGAGGAAGAGAAAGAACATCAAACAGCCTAAGGCAGAACCAGCACCAAGGGCTTCCCTCCCCAAAGAAGTAGAAATCCTTTCTTCTAGTTCCCTAGAACCAGAGAAGGAAGCAGAGCAAGTAGACATCCCAGCCAGTCCCTGTCCGGAAGAGGAATTTGACTTATTTGCAACTGATGAATTCAAGAATTTTCAGGGGGATGACACACAAGTAGGGACAGAAGTCCCACGGGAAGAGCAAGGGGCTGTGGATCCAGAATACCTAGAACAAAAAGCTGCAGAACAAGAAGAGCAGCAGATAGAAGAAACGAGGCCAAAATCGGAGATTGTTTTTGGGGCCCAAACAGAGCAAGGTCCGGGAGTGGACCAACAACCACCAAGTGAATAGATGGCATCCACTGGGGAACATGGACCCAGATCTTTGGGATCAACCGTAAACCCAGCCGCTGTGTTCCCAAGGCCACTCCCGGGGGCAACCTTCAGGCAGGTTATCACAACGGCCCAAACTTTAAATCTTGGCCTGATACCTCCCCTACTGCCAACAGATGAGGAAGAAGAAGAAGAGAAGCATGAAGAGGAAATTCTTGAGGAAGCCAACCAAGGTCCAGACCCATCGATTGACATCCAAGACTAGGCTGAGCAGATGAAAATTAAAAAGAACATTGCTGCAGAAGAAGTTCCAGTAGGGAGAGGAACAGATGAGGTATATGTTGAAAAGGAGCAGCCGCCACCGGACACTGGGAGAGAATCTGAAGAACAAACCCTGGCAGGAAGGCCACCTCTCCCACCTCCATGGCTAGTGGAAAACAGGAAAAGAAAGGCCCAATCCACTCCGGCGATCCCTCTCTACCTGGCCGAAATGATGGCCTTAGCTCAGGCACCACCAAAAACAAAGAAATTCTGGATAGTTCATACTCTTCAAACTGGGCCGGGCGGAGAAGCAATTGCAGTAGTGGCAACGCCTCCCCCAGACGCTGATGAAGCAACCGCAGACCCTGCAGATTACAATATCACAGAGGTATCCCTGGGTAAAAGAGGAAAGAAGGGTGAGGTAGACCTGCTAAAGGAGGCAGCAAGGGCAGTTGAAGCCTGATACAAAAAGGAGGCCCAGAGACTCAAAGATGAGAAAGAGAAGAATGCAAACCTTATGGGGTTGCTTACAGAGCTGGCCTGATCCCTCAATGTCACTCCTCCAGAGACCTCCACATCAGAAGAGATACCGCAGAGCGACAGACTCCCTGCGAGTAATGAAAAAGAAGGCCCAAGCTGTAGATGAATGGGTCACTCTACAGATAGGAAACACCTGGCATTTCCTGGTGTCTACTCTCCCTGATCTATATACGGCCTGGCAGGTTATTCATCAGGCACAGGCGCTGATTGAGCAATGGGAGAGTGACGCCAAGAATTACCAGGCATGGAAGGCAGAGCTCGAAGAGCTCCTTACCCTGGGGGAAGACATAATTTTTGAATCCAGAATTCTGGGTGAGGAATCATTTGATTTTGTAAGGGCTCAGCACTCCAGACTGGACCTCACATTGGAGGTAACCAAGCAACTCGTAGTGTCCTTACAGGAAAAGGTAAACACAGTGAAGTATTCTTCTAATTTATATAATTCATTTGTAATAAAAGCTTCCGGGGTTGATCCCCTTGGTACAAGTAATTATACCCCCGAGCAGTCAATTTTGGGGAATTTTGATGAAATGATGGCATCTCAGTATCAATCCCCGGAGGGGATAGATGGGGCCCAAATGACGAAACTTACCGAAATGGTGCTTAAAGGCCATGACGTCGCAAGGATGGCAGATGAGTTTATAAATAATGTTCTGGACCTGGGGGAACTAGAGTATGTAGCAAGGCACAGAAGGGCCGGCCTGAAGAAAGTAGATGAAGATGGCATTTTCCACCTCCTTCAGGCCTTCAACGATAATAAGTAGCCTTGAGCGTTCTCCGGGAACCGGGGAAACTTGAGCATTAAGTATTCTTTATTCTTTTGGGGATGTAAGTTCTCGAATCCCGGAGTCCCGGATCCAAATTTTTGTATTCTTTAAAGTGATCCGTGTCCTAGTCCCTGAGGCCGACCGGTCACTTTCAGAGGTGGTTAATAAAGACTGTCAGAAGGTGGTTGGCCACATCAAGAGGTATTGGCTCGGCAGTTGGTTTCTGACAGGGTGGTCTTCTTGAGGCACCGTTCAAGGGTACACCTAGCACATTGGAGACAAGGCACCGCATTTCCCATTTATGAGGCATGTAGCCTCAGTCCTTGAAGGACCTACTTTCTTCTTTCACCTCTTCGGCTCTCTTCTCGAGACTGATTCTTTTGATGTATATTCTTATCATATTCTTCTGACATGACAGACCTATTCCATCTCCAGGTCTTTTGTAGGGTGGCGTAGGTAGTACCGGCCCCTGGATATTATATTTTATTGGAACGTGTAAAATAGGGTTAGGGTTAGTGAAGAGTTCTATAAATAGGCAAATCGACCCATTTCCAAGGGTCGGTGAAATTGATGATTTTGTTTTCCATAAGAAATAACAAAAGTAATTCCTGAGTTTAAGTTGCAGAGCTCAATGCTCCATTGTTCTGTTCTTGATAGTTAGATGCTCCCTTGGAGCAACCATTGTATCACGCACCAGTGGCTGCTGGACTAAATATTAATGAAGAAGGAAGGATTCTTGGCAATGATGTTGTTAACATCCCTACTTCTGAGTTAAATGGTATTTCATTTTTTAACGTTCTGTATGTCCTTCACTCTGATATGTTAGAGTAGATTAACGACCTCTTTATTTCTGCTACTGCTAAAATGCTAACTGATGGTTGTGTATTTCTTCGATATTTAGTGTAGTCTTTTAGAGTATTTTTGATGTTCCAGACATTTCAGCATGACTGTAGTTAGATAAACATTTCTAACCCTACAGGATCTTTTTCATTTTATTTGCTAATTGTAGAATGCTCTGGGAAACCCTTATTGTAATGAATCTCTGGAGAAATGAGTTGAAGTAACCAGCTATCCCCCTCGAAAATAGTCACCTCTCCCAACCGAGCCCCGCACCATCATGACCCAACACCCAGGTGCTTGAAGGCCCGGAGGATTCATTTCCCTTGGACAACCTTTGCAGGCGGAGTGGCCGATTTCCCTGGAACCCGGTGACAACTTATGACTATTGGCGGACCCGGTCAGAAAAATCCCGTCAACAAAAACTGGCGCTAGAAGGAGGGCATGAACTCATCCCCCTCCCAAGATTCTAATTTTACACCTCCTGAGGGTTCCCCAAGTTGTATTTTTAGGAGACAAGCCTTTAGTGGGATTGGGTCCTTTTCCCCAACTAAATTTGAAAGAGTCCTTAGGTCTACCCTGAATCCCGAAAGGTTTGTCGAACTCAAGCCTCCTGCTCGAAAGAAGTGGACATCAAAAGTCCTACCAGTCACTGTTGTCTGGGGATCTACCATATCTCTGAATACCCAAACTCCCCAGATAGTCCCGGGAACCAGTACCCAAACTACCCAACATATAGTTCCCCCAATGGCTGCATATTTTGGAAACACTGGGTCCCCAATGGGCACTTTTCCGGGTGCAATCAACAACTTACCCTCCCACCCGGAGAAAATTTGCCCGCGATATGAGCACTTAGCCTCATGGACCGTAGAAGAACATTTACAAGCATACAAAGATGCCATGAATCAACACTGGATCCAGCATAAAGATGTTGTGACCCACATGTTTCCCCTATCCTTAGGGCAAAGCGAGTTGAACTGGTACCTTAACTTGCCTGCCAACTCCATTAACACTTGGCAGGATATGGAGGACGCCTTCTTGGCTGCCTTTCGCATGTATGTGGACCTAGCTTGGTCCCATAGCCAGTTCATCTCCATTAGAAAGGAATCCAATGAACCTCTTGCAGCATTCAACCATAGGTTCCAACATGCCGTGAAGCGGTGCACGGGCCCTTTTGTCCCATCGCCAGATGTTACCATACAGACATATCTTAATGCGATGGACCCTTTTGTTGCCACTCTCCTTTGGAGAACGACCGCCCCGAGCGATCGGGATACTTTGGCAAAAGTCTACAACCTGGCCTTATATTTGTCCCGTGGTCTCAACAAATCCCTGGGCGAGATTGGACAGAACACACCCTATAATAGGATCCTCGACAAAACTGCATATGCTGGGGGATACAATCCCAATCTGGCCATAGGCGCCCCCTCAATGGCAGTGAATCCCCCGCCACCTTTGATAGACCAACAGGCACGATATGTTTACCCCCCAGACCTAGATGATACCGGGTCTGGAAGTCTTCCCTTGGAATCAGCCGCAGCAGACACAACAAACTCAACCATAACCATCTGGAGTGCCATTCTTCCAGTCGTCTGCGGCTGGAGGATTTCCACCCTCAACTCTGGCTAATCCTACTGCCTTCTCGGGAAGCCAACAATAGCCACAACCTTCCCATTGTGATGCTAACACTCAGTTGACCGCCAAGGTTGAATCCCTCTAGCGAATGCTGTCCACTTTGACTATGGACATGGGCCAACTAAAGGCGAGATCCTACGCACCCCAGAACTTGAATTCCCAAAGGGGAAATCTCTTTTCTGGCCAACGAAACAACAATGCCGGGGGAAGAAATTTCAACGACGGGCCTCGGCCCAACCAACAACAATGGAATAATAACACTAACATCGGAGGTCCGCCTCTGAACCAAAACAACCAAAATGGTGCTGGACCATCCCATTTTACGCCAATCGCAGACTTCCAGCCCATGACTAATTGGTGTTGGTTGCATGATACAGGTTCGCACAATGAAGTGAATTGTGCCACTTTGGAGAAAGTCATAATGATCTCCCAGCTGGACAGGCAGCAATCTCATGATATCGC
The DNA here is from genome assembly GCA_018584345.1 of Thuja plicata. Taxonomy (NCBI): domain Eukaryota; kingdom Viridiplantae; phylum Streptophyta; class Pinopsida; order Cupressales; family Cupressaceae; genus Thuja; species Thuja plicata. The sequence continues at coordinate 2,318,329 of MU226071.1, read as the reverse complement.
TCCCTCAGAGCCCCCTGTCCAAGAGAAAACCCACAGTGCGTTCGCCTGTGACACCATCTTCTTTGGAACTTCTGGGGAAGATGAAGAATCTGAACTACAGGGGTTCTTTGATGAATCCATTCTGCCCTTTGAGGCCAATGCCTTTACTAACTCGCGGGCTCCATACAATACCCAGAGTCAGGTTGGTAAAGGACCAGCTTACACGCCCATACCTCCTACCAAAGATACTCTTCCTCCCCAGAGTAATGCAACTGATCGACCCGTCCCTCCAAAAGGTCCTAGCTCTAACCAAGCAAAAGATCTCACAGAGAAAAATCACCAGTTCCCAGGAGGAAGATTTGACATCACGAAGGCGTTAGAGCAGACCACCACCTCCATGACCTTGATGGATGTTTTGTTAAATTGTTCCAAGCAGAAGAAGTCCCTTCTAAAGCTCTTAGGAAACTCGGAGACCATTATCCCCCCACCCAAGACCGTCTCATTCGAAGATGCTAATGCGGCTGTCTTCCGAGAAAATAATGAGGATCCTCCCTTCCTACTAGGCCTAAATATTTACGGCAAAAATATACATAACTGGTTAGTAGATTCTGGAGCTTCGGGTAACATCATGCCCTTATCCATTTGTCAGAAGCTCAGACTCCACCCCACCCCATCTAATGGCGCAATAATCCAACTGGATAAAACCGCAGTAAAAATGGTGGGGGAATTGAAGAACATCCGGATACACCTTATCCAGGACCCTAGGATAGCCAGCATCATTGACATCCAAGTGTTGGACATCCTAGAGACTTACGGGATGTTACTAAGTCAGAATTGGTCTAAGTCCTTAAATGGATACTTTTTGACTGACTTCACCCACTTATGGCTTCCATGGGAAGGAGAATCCAATCAGATCTGGGTTGAAAGTGAACCTCGGATGAAACAGGCCCTTACCAAAGTTGTGAGGGTCAATGAAGTCCTTTTCTCTGAGTCTTCTCTGAGGGTGTACCGACCTCTTGAAATCTTAACATTTGATTTCATCCCCGGAGAGGATCCCATGGTGTTGCAAAGAGCACAAGACTTAGAAGAAAAGGTGAGAGTTGAATTTAACTCTCAGGGCCCCACAGCTACCCTTGCCACACTCCTGTCCAGCACTTGGTGCTGAGTACATTATCAAAAACATTCAGAGCATGAGTGTGAACCATGTCTATTGATCGCTACCTAGCAACTTGATACCTTTCGGAAAGAACACACAACTGATTCTCCCGGACCCAGCACTTCTATGGGATGCACTCCTTTGGCACCATCCACCCGCGAATCACAAAACAAAATGCCTCTGGAGGTAAATCCTACTGCCACGCCAGTAGTCTGGGAGAAAATCCACAAGTCTCCTAGCGATAATCCAAAGGGAACTCCCCATCCCCAGCCCCAGATTATAAACAATGACTTATGGACCCTTAAGTTCGATGGGTCCCGATCCAAACAAGGTTGTGGGGCCGTGGTAGAAATAATCAACCTGTGAGAGAAATCCTTCCTCGCATCCTACAGGCTACAGTTTAACTATACAAACAATGTCATGGAGTACGAGGCCTTGGTCCTTGGACTCCTATTCGCACTAAGGAAAGGTATCACCCACCTCCGGGCTCTGGGTGATTCAGAATTGGTTGTTAAACAAGTCCAGAGTCAATATACATGTCATGACAAAAGGCTGGCCGCTTACCGCAACCGGGCCTGGAGCCTTATCGAGAATTTTGATGCCTTTGGCATTGATCTCATTCCCCGGCGATGAAATTATGTCCCTGATGCCCTAGCCATTTCTGCCAGCACACTTGAGCCGATGGTCGGCTCACGACTCTGAAGATTTTCAGTTGAGATGGTCCCCACCCCATCCATTCCAGACAATGTCACCCACTTTCAGGTTTTTGAGGATGATCAACATATCCTGGCCTTCATGGAAAATATTGGTGTCTTTGAAGATCAGATAGTGGAAGAATGAGACCACAACGATACGGGGCAAAGTAATGAAGACGATGGGATCATGGACTTGCCCACCAACACCATCCCTAAGGGGATGGTTGCATTAGATTGAATCTTTGACTCGGACCCTCGGGCCCGTGAGAAGGTATCATCCTCCCCTGAGGGAGGAAAGTTTGAAAAGGTTAACATCGGCCAGCCCGGTGAAGAAAAGATCATCCACATTGGTACCTCCTGCTCCCCTGAGAAAAAGGAGAAGATTCTCGTGGTTCTCCGAGAATATATTGATGTAATTGCCTGGGGATATGAAGATTTAAATACATATGACACATCCATCATGACCCACACTATTCCCCTGAGGCCAGATGCTAAGCCCTTTTGGCAAAAGCAAAGAACAGTAAACCCCTTGATAGAGCCTCTCATATGTCAAGTGGTAGAAAAACTATTGTCAGCCCAGATAATCTTTCCAATCTGGCATACTACATGAGTTGCCAACCTGGTCCCAGTCATGAAGAAGAACGGTGAGATCTGCCTTTGCGTGGATTTTCAAAATTTGAACAAGGCATCTAAAAAAGATAATCACCCTCTCCCCTCATTGGATGAGGTATTGCAAATAGTGAATGGATCCTAGATGATGTCATTCTTGGATGGATATTCAGGATACAACCAGGTCATGGTTAAGTACGAGGACAGAGAGAAAACAGCGTTTACCACCAAGTGGGGAACGTTTGTGTACAGGAGAATGCCCTTCAGTTTGATCAACGCAGGAGCTACATTTCAAAAGGCCATGGACATTGCATTTGAGGGCCTTGTGAATCGATGCATAATCATCTACATGGATGATTTGACCGTCTTCTCTCAGGACAGGTGCGATCACGCTGCCCACCTCGCTCAGATCTGCGAGAGATGTCGCCGGTATGGAATATCCCTTAACCCTAAGAAGTGCATATTTGGGGTCACCGAAGGGAAGTTGCTCGGGCATATCATCTTTGAGAAGGGTATATTCATAGACTCTAATAGAGTCAAAGCATTGCTAAACTTACAGATGCCTGATAGCAAGAAAGAAATGCGATCCTTCTTCAAAAAAATCAACTTCGTGCGATGATTCATCACGGGATTCGTAGAAATAGTCAAACCACTCAATGAAATGATGAAAAAGGATACCAAAATTGAGTGGAGTCCTAAAGCCAAGTGGGCATTCACCCAGATCAAATAGACCATAATGAAGGCACCTATTCTGGCTAGTCTGGACTATTCCCTTATGTTTTACATATACTCGTTTGCTTCACCGCATTCTGCTGCGGCAGTACTGACCCAAAAGGATAAAGGGGAAGAACGACCAATTGCTTTCATGACTTCCCCCTTTAAGAACACTAAAGTCTGGTATTCATCACTGGAAAAGTAGGCCTTTGCTCTAGTTCACGCCATGAAGAAGTTCTGACATTATATTCTCCAGAGCAAAGTGCATGCTATCATCCCGGACCAGGCTGTCAAATCTCTACTGATGCAGAGTGAATTGGGTGAGAGACGGGGGAAATGGATGGCCATCCTCCAGGAATATGACTTAGAGATGCAGCCCATGAAAATAGTCTGAGGCCAGGGACTAAGTCTAATGATCGCAGAAGAGACTCCCCAAATAGAATGTCAAACTTATACGGTGGAGTCCATTACCCAAGACCCGTGGTATACTGATCTGGTGTACTTGCTGCTAAACAACAAATGCCTAGAGGGATTACCTCCCCATAAACACCGCGCCTTACGGATGAAAAGTGCCCATTTCATGATTAAAAATTCTGCACTTTACCGCCAAAACTACGAGGGAGTGTACCTCCGGTGCATCGACAGGGACCAAGCTGTGAAAATAATTGATGAATTCCATGGACAGTTTGGAATCGGGCATGGTTCAACTGATGCCACTGCCCATCAGATACTTCAGGCTAGATATTATTGGCCCTGCGTGTTTAAAGACGTCTATGCTCATGTTAGGAGATGCCATACTTGTCAAACTACAGCGCATCATGAGCGTAACCCGGCCATGCCTCTGCAACTAGTTTACGAGGCTAGACCCTTTGCCCAATGGGCACTTGACTTCATCAAGGAAATCAACCCCAACTCGTCTGCCAACCACCGATATATCCTTACCATGACTGATTACTACACTCGGTGGTCTGAGGCTATTCCTTGCAAAAACAACACGACAAGCGTGGTTATCAAGTTCTTGGAAGAAAACATCATCACACGGTTTGGAATGCCCTTTGCTCTAGTATGTGACAATGGTCTGGTGTTTTCTTCTGCACAATTACTTGAATGGACCTAAAATAGAAAGATCACACTGAAATTCTCTAGCAACTATTACCCCCAGGGGAATGGCGTTGCTGAATCAACAAACAAGAATCTACTTGAGGTGATCAAACATCTGTTAGAACAAAATCTCTGGGATTGGCACCAAAAGTTGAAATTCACCCTCTGCGCGGATTGTATTCGTATTAAGGCTGCCCTGGGGACGTCACCATTCCACCTGGTTTATGGCCAGAACATTGTATTCCTAGTCAATTTACAAATCCCAGTTTTACAGTTCATGCAGGAATTCAACAACAGGGACAACATTGTGGAGGTTCGGCTCCTGAATATGGTGCGGATGGAGGAACAACGAGACGCAGCCCTTGAACATTTCGCGCGTCATCAAGCAGTAGTAAAAAGATGGTTTGACAGGAGAGCCCAATATAAGGCTTTTTAGATTTCGGACTTGGTCCTGTTGTGGGATAAGGCCCGGGAGAAGAAAGGAGAGCATTCCAAGTTCCAACGGCTCTGGCTCAGACCATACTTAATCTCAGAAATCTGCGGGGCAAATACTTATCGCCTTAACTCCTTGACTAGAGAACCTGTCGCATTGCCTGTTAATGGGCAGTTTCTCAAACATTACTTCGAATAAGGGTAAGTTTGTCTGAAGTTGTATTATATGTAAATATCCCCTTGTAAATAGTCTTGTCGACTGTCCTCTGGGACAGTCTCCCCTTTTTTGTTTTTGTTGTCTTTGTTTTCGCTTTCGGCTTTCTTTTAGTCCCGGTGTTTTGTTCCATCTTATAGGAACTGGAATGCTTCGCATAACTTTGGCCTCTGGTGCAATGCCTCCAGCATGGTGAACTTTAGAATCTATCTTTATCACGGTGGAATCAACCCGATCTCCAAGATTGTTTTGTAGGTTATAGCACATTTTTGAGCAATCTCCATTGGGTGTTGTCTCCAGGAGTCTGGCAATCAGTGAATAAAATTAATATAAGGAACAAGTAATCGGACATGCCAAGGGTAGATCAGCTGTACTGGTTGGTTGATCCACGTCTGAAAATCCAAAGAAATTCTTCCTGGGTCCGGAGTTTTATCCTCTTCAAATATCTAAATATAGGTGGATAGGTGAAAGAAGTACCGCCATTTTGAATTTAGCTAAGCTGAGGCTCAATGGTGAAAGAAGTATCGCCTTCCCCACCTAGAAATAAATAAAATAATAAGAGGATGAGCAGGATGAAACTCCAGTCTCCGGGGGGAAGCAATCAAATTGATGACTAGTTCGATGTAATTAGTACCGCTTCTCTATTCCTCCCAGAGGTCATCGGCTTGATTTCCTTCCAAAGCACACACGACACCATTGATGAAAGGCTACGGACTGACTCCTGTGTGGTCAGGGTTCTCTCAGATATGCTGCTTTCAGCTTGTCAAACACTTCGGGAGGTGGATTTATTCTGGTTGTGCTAACCAGAGGTTCTATGGTTCTCAAATGCGCAAAGGTATTTGTCCCAGATAGTCGCCATTTGTTATGCCCTGCATCCCCGTCCCTACATTTTGTGTGCAAAATTTTGGGTCCCCCTTTTTTCTTTTGCTTTGCTTTTTGCTGCGGCTTGGCCTTGTCTTTCTTTTACTTTTTGTTTTCTTTCTCCGGGGTTTTCTTCCCCGGTGTGTGTTGTTTTCTTGGTTTGGTTTTCCCCTCCGGGATCCTGGATCCCGGAGGTTGTCCTTTGTTGGGAAGCTAGATTCTGGACTCCGGGATTCTTTGCTATGATGTTCCTAAGAATATCATTGTAAAGAATCCTCGGGCCTGGAGTCCAGAGGTTTCGCTTAGCCTGAAATCTCCGGAGGGAGGAGGATTACTTTTTACCGTGGGTATAAATAGACTTACTTGTCATTTTCACACTTACCACAATTAAAACCTTCGAGCACTTAGAGCAAAATGGAGCATTTTCAAAGTCATTAGCAGAGCATTTACAGAGAATTTGTGATAATCAAAGCTTAACACCTTCTGTTGTTCTCAGACATATGCAAGTGCTTCGTGGTGGTGATCTTGGCAACCTAACGACTCAAGCTATTGTAGAGTTCTTTCGGTAATCCCTCCTTTCCTCCACCTTCTGCATTTTTAGGTTGGTGTTTCACCTTTCCTCCTCTCTGTTTTGGTTCCATTTTCTAGTTTATCTTTGGGTTTGCCTGGTTTTGTTTTTGTTTTGCTTTGTTTCTCTGTCATGTTCGTTCTTTTTTTTTCTGGTTTTGCCGCCCGTTGGTGGGTCGGCTCTGCCAGAGGGTTGTCCACCCTCTGTGCAGCGGTTGTTTGTCTGTAGATAATGTAAATCATGTAAATAATAGTCTGCCTATAAATAATGTGAAGTTTGTAAGTGGTGTATAATGTAAATGGCTGTATATATCTATTTTTGCCTTGTCTAGTTTTCCCGTGGGAGTCATCTCATGTGTATATTTATGTATATATGTGCATATCTGTAGATAACCCTTGTATATCTCCTCCTTTCCATGTATATATATCCTTCAGCTCTATGTGTATCCTTTCAGGTGGCTCGACAAGCTGGTCGAGTTACCCTTGCTTCTGGTTTTTCGCCTCCAAGCGTGCCTCAAGGCAGAAAACCACCTATTTGAAACTCGGCTCTCGGTCAATTTTAGACAGGTAGTTTTCTCTCTCCTCCATCAGGGCTGTCAGAGCCTCATTTATTTCCCATGCGTGCAATTACTTCTAGCTAAGTGGCCTTCCCTTTTTGCGCGTCTGAACAGTTGGCTCCGCCATCATCGCCATCACATCCATTTAATACCAACACACGTGGCACCCACGTGGACTTGCCTTCACATTCTTCCTTGTTAACGGTCATTGCCGCGGGCTTCAGGCCTTTTTACCACCATTCATCCTATGTCTTTGTCAACTGTAATAAAATTTCCCAGATCAGAAGATATGATGAACATTCTAAGTTTATGTTTTGCTTTTCAAATACCATTGCATAAAACTAACTTTTCAGGAAAAGAAAACGGCTCGGTGGTAAGATCTCCGGACCCCGGAGTAACTATTTTATTTTGATAAATATGTTATGACGGTCACTTTTTCTCACAGGTCTGGACTTCATCTTCCAAACATGTCTGAAGCATCCACATCATCTCCTCCCGGAAGTCCAGAATTACCCACCACAACCAAGACCAGGGCAGCAGCAAAGTCAAAAATAGAAAAGGCCCTGGCAAAGCTACCCCTCACCATGAATTTTGTGCAGGATAATGAGATTATGGGCTCAAAGATTGAGTCCAAGGTAAAACTGATGACCGACGCCTGTGTCAGGACTTGGGCAGAAATGCAGGCCCTGGTAAAGATAATGCACATCCAGTGACAGGCTGGAGACAAACTAACAACCAACATCGGAGGTTCTAAAATCCTCCGGGTGGCTTGCTTCCCATCCTCCGTATAGTCTCCGGAGCTTGTTCTAACTGTAGCTGCCAACTATAACTCTTCTGTCTGGGCCGTCATGCTCGCAGCTGCAGAACCCACGAGATACCCCACTCCACTGGTGTCCCTTGACCCAGTCACTTTCCAAGAAATCCTGGGTATCCCACAATTTGACAGGGCCACAGTGGTCACAAGGATGGACGCCTTGAAACAATTCAATCAACTAGAGGATGCCGCCCGGGTGTACATGAACACCAACTGGCTCAAGGTCCTGAAGAGGGACCCAAAGAGAATGAAAATAGACATCCCTCGCTCTGAATTCAAGGAGAGCATCCAAATGGGGATGATAGCGTTGGCCCGGGTATTTGGGCAACCCTCCGCCCAGGAATTTGCAAAATGGATGTACTACTTCCTACTGGGAATCTCCACTAAGGGAGAATTCTTCGATTGGGCGACAATAATCTCCAATCATGTCGACTCCCAGTTCCTACAATTCAACGAGAAGAAGAAGTTCTATATGACTTCTTATGTTTTCTGGGCTTTTGCCCAACAGAGGCCCCACTCCAATGGCCTGCTTACAGATGGCATTCCCGGGCTTGGCCCGGGACAAAAAGCATCGTGGGACCATTTCCCACAAATTCAATGGGAGGCCAGCTTCCTCAGTTTCTGCTGAGTAAACAATGTTTTTGTTTACTACCACTTGCTCACACCCACCCGGGATGCCAGATACCACCTGTCCACCGAGGTGATGAAGTTGGTTAGTATTTATGGGCACTACTATATCCAATTCCAGCAGCATACATACATTAGGGTCACTGGCTTCTCCGGGAAGCCCTACTTGTTGCCCAAGCATTGTGGGGACAAGATCGTGCTGCTGGAATATTGCAAACAAATACTAGAGTTGCACACCTTCTTTGCCCTCAAGAAGGTCCCCAACGTCTCATTCCCAATCACCTATGGGAACTACACCTATAGTCTGGCCGCCGCGAGGGAGGCAGACATTGAGTTAAAATGTTATAACTTACAGGAATTCTATCTGGCGCGGAAGAACTTTGATCCGCATGGCCGAATAGCAACGGTAATGCCCCAGGCTTTGGAGCCCCACCAAATACACATGGAGGACTTCTAGGAAGATTGCCAGGATAATGTAGATTTCTGGACCAGGCACTACGACAGGATGATAGCCAGAATGATGCAGGAACTAAAGCTCCAGAGGTTCCTGGCGGGTTTCTCAGACACCGCCCGCACCACAGACCCCCAGTACAAAGAAAAGGGGATTGACAAAATGGCACTGCTGGCAATGAATTGGGCCGCCCAGGAGGGGCCCACAATTGAAGACTTCACCCAAGAAGTAGTGGAACAAAGACACGCCTACTTCAAGAAAGTGTGCCCCGGGAGTACTCACTGGGCAGCCCAGCCAGCACCAAGGCCAACTCCACCGCCGGTACCAAGATTGACCCCGGGGGCCGAGACTTCTTCACAAGGCGCAAATAAAGGAAAAGGAATTGCTATAACCCCCTCCGCGTAAGAAGTCCCCATACAGGAACAGATCAAGCAATCTGTGGCAGCCTCCCAGCAAATGAGAGAGCAGTTAATAACGAGGCTTGCCACTCCCCCGCTAATGGCCGGACCAATTCGCCCTCCATCCTCCCTGTCACTGACAGCCTTAATGGTCAAGGCAACGCGGGTGGATCCCATGGAGGTAGCAGCAATAGCCGATGCGGGGCCACCTTTGATCACCTGGCGGAAGAGAAAGCACATCAAACAGCCTAAGGCAGAACCAGCGCCAAGGGCTTCCCTCCCCAAAGAAGTAGAAATCCTTTCTTCCAGTTCCCCGAAACTGGAGAAGGAAGTAGAGCAGGCAGACATCCCAGCCAGTCCCCCTCTGGAAGAGGAATTTGACTTATTTACAATCGATGAATTCAAGAATTTGCAGGGGGATGACACACAACCAGGGATAGAAGTCCCACAGGAAGAGCAAGGGGCTGTGGATCCAAAAGACCTGGAACAAAAAGCTGCAGAACAAGAAGAGCAGGAGACAGAAGAAAAGAGGGCAGAACCAGAGATTGTTTCCGGGGCCCAAACAGAGCAAGGTCCGGGAGTGGACCAACAACCACCAAGTGAACAGATGGCATCTGCTGGGGAACCCAGACCTGGATCTTTGGGATCAACCGTAACCCCAGCCGCCGCGTTCTCAAGGCCACTCCCGGGGGAAACCTTCAGGCAGGTTATCACAGCGGCCCAAACTTTAAATCTTGACCCAATACCTCCCCTACTGTCAACAAATGAGGAAGAAGAAGAAGAGCAGCATGAAGAGGAAATTCCTGAGGAAGCCGACCAGGGTCCAGACCCATCGATTGACATCCAGGACCAGGCTGAGGAGATGGAAATTGAAAAGAACATTGCCGCAGAAGAAGTTCTGGTAGGGAGAGGAACAGATGAGGTATATGTTGAAAAGGAGCAGCCGCCACCGGACATTGGGAGAGAATCTAAAGAACAAACCCTGGCAGGAAGGCCACCTCTCCCACCTCCATGGCTGGTGGAAAATAGGAAAAGAAAGGCCCAATCTACTCCGGCGATCCCTCTCTCCCTGGCCGAAATGATGGCCTTAGCTTAGGCCCCGCCAAAAACAAAGAAATCCTGGATAGTTCATACTCTTCAAACTAGGCCGGGCGGAGAAGAAATTGCAGTAGTGGCAACACCTCCCCCAGACACCGATGAAGCGACCGTGAACCCCGCAGATTATAATATCACAGAGGTATCCCTGGGTAAAAGAGGAAAGCAGGGTGAGGTAGACCTGCTAAAGGAGGCAGCAAGGACAGTTGAAGCCTGATAAGAAAAGGAGGCCCAGAGGCTCAAAGCTAAGAAAGAGAAGAATGCAAACCTTATGGGGTTGCTTACAGAGCTGGCCTGACCCCTTAATGCTGCTCCTCCAGAGACCTCCACATCAGAAGAGATACCGCAGAGCGACAGACTCCCTGTGAGTAATGAAAAAGAAGGCCCAAGCTGTAGATGAATGGGTCACTCTACAGATAGGAAACACCCGGCATTTCTTGGTGTCTACTCTCCTCGATCTATATATGGCCCAGTAGGTTATTCATCAGGCAGAGGCACTGATTGAGCAATGGGAGAGTGACGCTGAGAATTACCAGGCGTGGAAGGCAGAGCTCGAAGAGCTCCTCACCCTGGGGGAAGACATAATTTCCGAATCCAGAATTCTGGGTGAGGAATAATTTGATTTCGTAAGGGCTCAGCACTCTAGACTGGACCTCACATTGGAGGTAACCAAGCAACTGGTAGAGTCCTTACAGGAAAAGGTAAACACAGTGAAGTATTCTTCTAATTTATATGTCATTTCTAATAAAAGCTTCCGGGGTTGATCCCCTTGGTACAAGTACTTATACCCCTGAGGAGTCAGTTTTGGGGAATTTTGATGAAATGATGGCATCTCGGTATCAATCCCCGGAGGGGATAGATGGGGCCCAAATGACGAAACTTACCGAAATGGTGCTTAAAGGCCATGACGCCGCAAGGATGGCAGATGAGTTCAGAAATAATGTTCTAGACCTGGGGGAACTAGTTGATGTAGCCAGGCACAGAAGAGCCGGCCTGAAGAAAGTATATGAAGATGGCATTTTCCACCTCCTTCAGGCCTTCAATGATAATAAGCAGCCTTGAGCGTTCTCCGGGAACCGGGGAAACTTGAGCATTAAGTATTCTTTATTCTTTTGGGGACGTAATTTCCTGGATCCCGGAGTCCCGGATCCAAAGTTTTGTATTCTTTAAAGTGATCCGTGTCCCGGTCCCCGAGGCCAATCGGTTACTTTCAGAGGTGGTTAATAAAGACTGTCAGAAGGTGGTTGGCCACATCAAGAGGTATTGGCTCGGCAGTTGGTTTCTTACAGGGTGTTCTTCTCGAGGCACCGTTCAAGGGTACACCTGACACATTGGAGACAGGGTGCCACATTTCCCATTTATGAGGCATGTAGCCTCGGTCCTTGAAGGACCTACTTTCTTCTTTCACCTCTCCGGCTCTCTTCTCAAGACTGATTCTTCCGATGTATATTCTTAACTTATTCTTTTGACATGACAGACCTATTCCATCTCCAGGTCTTTTGTAGGGTGGCGCAGGTAGTACTGGCCCCCAGATATTGTATTTTATTGGAACGTGTAAAATAGGGTTAGGGTTAGCGAAGAGTTGTATAAATAGGCAAATCGACCCATTTCCAAGGGTCAGAAAAATTGATGATTTTGTTGTCCATAAGAAATAGAAAAAGTAATTCCTGAGTTTAAGTTGCAGAGCTCAATGCTCCATTGTTTTGTTCTTGATAGTTAGATGCTCCCTTGGAGCAACCATTGTATCACGCACCAGTGCCTGCTGGACTAAATATTAATGAAGAAGGAAGGATTCTTGGCAATGATGTTGTTAATGTCCCTGCTTCTGAGTTAAATGGTATTTCATGTTTTAACGTTCTGTATGTCCTTCACTCTGATATGTTAAAGTAGATTAACGACCTCTTTATTTCCACTACTGATAAAATGCTAACTGATGGTTGTGTATTTCTTCGGTATTTAGTGTAGTCTTTCAGAGTATTGTTGATGTTTCGGACATTTCAGCATGACTGTAGTTAGATAAACGTTTCTAACCCTGCAGGATCTTTTTCGTTTTATTTGCTAAGTGTAGAATGCTCTGGGAAACCCTTATTGTACTGAATCTCCAGAGAAATGAGTTGAAGTAACCAGCTATCCCCCTCGAAAATAGTCACCTCTCCCAACCGAGCCCCGCACCGTCATGACCCGACACCCAGGTGCTTGAAGGCCCAGAGGATTCATTTCCCCCAGACAACCTTTGCAGGCGGAGTTGGCCGATTTCCCCGAAACCCGGTGACAACTTATGACTGTTGGCGGACCCGGTCAGCAAAATCCCGTCAACAGAGAGGTAGTCATAGTCACTTGTATAGGAGATCCACACGATGTCAAACACTCCCTCCTTATTTGACATTGTTTGTATATTTATATATATGTACAAATGTTTCTCTTGACTTGGTGATGCAGGATGCAGGTACTAGGCATCGACTTCACCTAGCTACACATGTATGAGCGTGCCTTAAAAAAATCCTCAAATGTTGTTGTGTGGAGATATTTCCAAAAGTACTCTCAAGGGAACCTTGTTGACTTAGGTTCTTGTTTAGGAAGTCACCTCAGTTGGGGAGGTTAAGTAGTTTTATGATTTACTGATTTGGTGATTTATGCTTTAGTGTATGTTTTCTTTGTCTCATTATTTGTATTTATATATTAAGGAATAATGCTTCTCTATCTTTTGAAATATGAATTTGATGCTTTATTTGTGCAATATATATGTGTATGTATATATGGGTGCACACATATATACCTACAGACATATATATATATATAGAAAGGTGTTTTTTAATATCTTTATGCTTGTTAAATTAATGATGTAATTGCAAAATAAAATATGATAGAGTAATAATAATTCAATAAGAAAAACTAAGCTTACCTAGGAGTTTTGAACCTGAGACCTCCTAGTAGTTAGGCTAGTTAGTTTCCATTGGGCTATGTGAATTCCTTGAGGATTATTTTCACCTTTGTTCGTTTATGGTGTTGGTGAGTTAAATAAGTAAATAAATATAAATAAAACCTTTAGTTTTGCTTTCAGGAATTGTTTTAGTGTTTTTAAAACCAACTATATTAGTTGGAGCCATTGCTTCCCGTAAAGAAACTCCTCCAACCATATGGATGGATTTTAATATTTGGAGTATGTGAGGAGTTGGAGAAGTTTTGAGGGGAGAAAAATGGATAATCATTTCTGAGAAGAAAATTTTAGAAGTATGAAATAGTTGGAGTTAGGATTTGTCTCGGAGGAAGGAGGAGTTTTATCTCAGGAGAAACTTAGAAATACAACACAGAAGGAGAGCAGCCATTAGGAATTTGGAAGGAGGGGCTGGTTCATACCGGAAGTAGAGGTTTCTCAAATTTGGAAAGGTTTCTCCACAAGACCCTAGGTAGGATCTGTAACCATAGAAAAATACTTGTTTCATGTTTTGGTGTGTGTGTGTGTGTGTGTGTGTGTGTGTGTGTGTTTAATAATGTTTGATATTCATTTCCTGAAAGTTTATGTGGTGAGACTTTTTCTAAAAGATGGGGAATAATGTATTGATTTATTCAGGAAGAATGATGTTATATAATGATATAATTTCCTTTTAATCTCTCTGGGAAGGTTATGTTTTCTTTGCGGATATATAGGGTGCATTATTTTGTGTATTTAGGTTTCAGGGAAGATTAGGGAGTTTAGGTATGTATTTTTTCAGATGTTTCAGGAAGTTTTGCAAATGGTTATTTTTACCCTATGTTATGCAGATTTTGGAAATGTTTTGTTAATTGTTTTTGTTCTTTTATTTTGGTCTGCATCTTGCAGTTTGATCTTGTTTTATGTCTACTTTTTTTCTCCCATTTGAATGTTAAATATATTTCATATGGTAGAACAATAAGTTGTTCTTAGTATGTATTGTATATGACATCCTTTTTATATTCCTCATATTGCTCACAGTTAAGGATTAGGACTCATCTTGAGGGTCTGAGTAAACAGGAGGGTTTCTTTAACATATAAATGAGATCATTTGAGATGTTTTCTTTGTTTTGGTATGTTTTTGGGGTAGGGAACTAAATACCCTAGGTGAGTGGCTCACCATAGGTGCTGGAACCCAAAGTGGTTGCCATGGAATCCTATGGGTGAGTTTGTAAACAAGTGATAACATAAAAATTAAGTTGGGAGGGGGGTTTCAAAAGATAATGAAAGATACATATATTTAATGGCTAATATCCACATAGACCTGTTGGAGTAACGATACCATGTGTAATTTCCATGGTGGATCCTGAAAATTTGAGAGAGGACTGATGTTACATGGTTTCTAGGGAGGATCCCAATGCACAGGTTGTGTGATGACACTCACCTAGGAAGTAGTCTAGAACCTAAACCTTTGGTGAACAATCTGGTGGTGGTTTTTTGTTTATGCCTTTTATCTTTTGGTATTTGATTACATGGTTCTTTTGCCTTATATTTCCTTAGGCCTTGAGAGTAATTTGGTTCTATCTCCTAGCACGGGGGGTGGAACTTCACAAGTTTCACATGGTTGGGTGGTAAATCTCTTTGAGGTATTGTTCGTGGTTCGTGTCTTGGCTTGGATACAGATTTATTCAGTGATGAAGATTTCCTTTAAAATTTTCTTGTACTCCTATCCATTGTAAACAAAGATGTAGAGATCTGTTGTAAACCCTTGGGCAATTTGACGTATTTGTATTGAATATTAAAGGAAAATAAATGTAATTTAGGAAGGGTAGATTTAGGAACATCAAAGGGAATGTTTATTTGGAAATCAGAATGTTGTAATAAAGGAATGTGATTGTGTATTTTGTATCCTATCTCTTGTGAAATCAAAACTGGAAGTAAGAGTTATTTATGTTTCGGTAATACAAATGAATTATGTGTAGGCAAGCTTAATTGGAAATAAAATTAAAGAAAAGGGTAAATTATGTTTAGAAGTACAATGTATTTATTTTTGTCTCCTTTCAAAAAAATCTAAATACAATGCAAATTAGGAAAGGAAATGAATTCATTAAGGTAATTTATAGAATCAGTATTTTTTTTATATTCATGGAAATCATTTAAGGGGAACCTTTAAGGACATGTTCATTTTTATAATTTCTAATATAGTCTTAGTAACATTTAAAAACATATATAGTTGTTATCTTTGTACTTTAGACCTGATCCTTATGGGTTCCTTGGCAAGGATATTACATTTAGTATCAGAGCCCTAGGTTGCTACACTAGGAGCTCTAGGGTCTATTTACGTTTAAATTAGTATTTCCTTCTTAAATATAGGTTAGCTAGCTACCCTTGACTTATGTTGTATCAATCTTTGATCAAAACAAAATGGATGATGAGTCAAAAGAGGCTGGCAGAAAATTTTTGTGTATATCATTTTTTATTTTTTTGATAGATTTTAGTAATTTTCATTTTCGGAGGCCTTCAAAGCATTTCTAGACAGATATTGAGGAGTCAAAGTGCTCCTCAATTTTGCCTCTACATAATTTGATTATCTTTCCAATGGTGTAAATGGTGTACTATTTTGATCTATGTGTCAAAAGTTATGCCTTCTACAAGTAGGCATAAATTTCAAAGTAGTTTGTTTTATTTTTTAGTTTTTAATTTTTAAGTTTCCTTTTCCTTTATAGTTTTATTATTTAGGAATAAACATTATGTGGATTGTTTAGTTCATTTTGAAGGGATTTTGGTGACCCTCCGCATCCATCATACATTATATAAACTTGATGATTTACTAAAATGTATCACTTTTGGCTTACATATTTGCTTATATCAAAATCATTTTTTTTTCTATTAATAGTACCATAGGTAACATCTCACACTAGCTATTGTAATCCAGGATGCCTCCTATCACCCGTGGAAGAGCTAAGGAAAGAGTCCAGGATTCTTCCTCTAGATCTTAGCGAGAGAGTTCCCATGGGGAATTTGAGGGAGAACAGGATTAGGGTCACCATAGCAATGAGACTCAAAGTCATGACTCTGAAGGGGCCCAAATGAGATAACTCATGCAACAAATTTTGCAAAGGCTTGAAGCCATAGAAAAAAAAGGAAACCAGGAGGAAACAAACCACTCTCACCACCATGATAGGGAAAGGGATATAAGCCCTAGAAGATGAAAAACTATACCAGAGATGGAAGCCAGGGATACCACTCACATGAGGGACTTAATCAAAATCAAGATACCCTACTTTTATGGTAACGAAGGAGGGTCCTCAACTGAAACCTGGTTGTTTGATCTTGAAAGATGTTTCTCCATCCACCCCTTTAGTAGTAACGTGAAAGCTAGATGTGCCATCATGAACTTGAGGAAATTTGCATCCACTTGGTGGTACAATGAAAATGAAAAACTTCAAGTCAGCATTGACACTATTTCCTAGGAATTTTTCTTAGATAGTATCAAGATCGGTACATGTCCGACCAATGGAGGTAGGGTAGGGTAGAAGAGTTCCACCATCTTAAGCAAGCAAACATGAATGTGGAAGAATATGAGTGAAAATTCTATGAACTTAAGCCTTTCTCAGGTTATAAAGATGATGGTCCTATTTTTGTTCAACATTTCATAAGAGGATTAAATGATCGCTTATCGGGGGAGGTGGTAGTCCTTGAACCTAAAAACCTTTGGGAGGATATTAACAAGGCTTTCTTAGTAGAGAGGAAAGTAAATTCAGGATGAGGTGGTTATTCTGACAGTCAAGCAATTAACATTGGGGCAAGTTATAAAGGGAACTATGATCAAGGGACTCCTAGCTCTAAAAACCAACAATCATCCTTTAAAGTGGGACAAAACTCCCACAAAAAGTGATTTCACAACAATGACCAAGGAAATGGAAGGTTTTAGCAACAAAAAAACCATAATTACAATTGAAACTAGTAGAGGCTCACTGATCAACCATCCTCGAACTCTCAAAATTTCAAAAGGGGGGGCTACCAATAGTCAAGTGCACCTCCTGCAAAGAATTTTGTAAAGAACACTGGGTGTTTCTCCTACGGGAAATAGGGACACATTACATCTCATTGTCCTTAGCACACCAACTTCACCAATAATTAGAAACAGGCAACTTCAAAACAAACATTTGTAGATGTTGGTCGGTCTCATAGAGTTTTTTCTGCAGTTAAGCATAGCAAAGCCAACCACCAGAGCACGGTCATTGAGACTACAAGTTAGTTAAAGGGTAAATCCATCTCTATATTCCTTTATATCTCCATCATTAGTAGAGAAATGTAGGCTAGTGGTTGAAGGGTGGAGAATTAAGTGGCAGGTAGAACTAGCCTCTGGGGCTTAGATGACCACCGACTTGTGTGTCCAAAATTATGTCTTGGTTTTAGGAGCCTTCTCAACAAAGTTGGATCTTCATGTGATTCCCCTTGGATCTTATGAAGTTGTGATAGGAATGGATTGGTTAGATGAGCATGAGGCCAAATTAGATTTTAGAAAGAAGACCATTCACTGCTTAGATGATTTGTGGAAGCCTAAAATTATAGTTGGGGTCTAGTGCCCTATATCACTTCAGATGATATCGACAACGAAACCAAAGAGATGCATGAGGAAGGGATGTCAACTTCTTGCAGTCTCGATAAATGATCTTTTGGAAGGAGAAAGTTAGGAAATAACACTTGATCACCCTCTACTTAAAGAATTTGTTGATGTCTATCAAACCAAAATTCTAGGGATGCCTCCCAAAAGGGATATAAATTTTCTGTATAGAATTGGTGCGAGGTGCAAAACTCGTTTCCAAGGCTCAATATCGCATGACATCTCAAGATTTAAGTGAATTAAAGATGCAGTTAGCAGAACTTTTGGAAAAGGGTTTTATCAGACCAAGTGTGTCACCCTGGGGAGCTCCAGTAATTTTTGTTAAAAAGAAGGATGGCTCTCTCAGGCTATGTATCAACTATTGTCTACTCAATAAGGTAACAATTAAGAATCAATATCCTCTACCGAGAATTGATGATTTGTTTGATCAGATGAAAGGGCAAAAATTATTTTCTAAAATTGATCTTAAGTCAGGATATCATCAGCTAAGGATGCAAGAAGCTAACATTCATTGAATAGCTTTCCATACTCTGTATGGTCATTATGAAATTATCGTAGTACCTTTCGGTCTCACAAATGCACCCTCAATATTTATGAGCCTAATGAATGGGGTATTTAGGACTTACTTGGATAAGTTTGTGATAATATTTTTGGATGATATTCTGGTATACTCTAGATCATTAGAAAAGCATGAGAAACATCTTCCCCAAGTGTTACAATGCCTTCAAGAAAATTAGTTGTATGCCAACCTGTAGAACTCTGATTTTTTCCAAACAGAAGTTAAGTATCTTGGCAATGTTATCTCAGGGGAAGGCATAACAGTGGATCCTACCAAGATTCAAGCCATAGTGGAATGGCCAACACCTACCAATGTATCATAAGTTCATAGTTTCATGGGGTTAGCTAGTTATTACAGGTGCTTCGCCAAGGGATTCTCCAGATTAGCGCATCCCATCACCTCCTTGCAAAGGAAAGGAAAGAAGTTCATTTGGACTAAGAGATGCATAGAATCATTTCAAGGCTTAAAATAAAGGTTAACCAGTGCCCAGATTTTGGTTGTACCCAATCCCTTAGAAAACTTTGTAGTTTGCACATATGCCTCCTTGGAAGGAATAGGAGCAGTACTAATGCAAGATGGAAGTGTTATTGCCTATGAATCAAGAAAACTTAAATATCATGAGCGTAACTACCCTACGCATGATTTGGGATTAGCAGTAGTAGTTTATGCCTTGAATCATTGGAGACACTTCTTGTTAGGTAATCAGTTTGAATTGCACATAGACCATCGAAGCCTTCAGTACATTTTTACACATCCAAACCTTAATGCCAGACAATTTAGGTGGATGGAGTGTTTTATGTGAATATGACTTTGAGGTCAGATATATTCAGGGAAAAGAGAATGTGGTAGCAAATTCTTTAAGTAGAAGAAGGCATGAACTATCATCACTTTCTCTTACTAAGGATTTAAGGGGTTAGATTTTGTAGACAGTCCCCTTGAAAGCTTGGTATCAAGAAGTTAGAGAAGAAATAGAATCAAGAAGGGCCTTAGAAGAAAGATTTGTGGGTTATTCTGTAGAGTCATATGGGCTATTAAGACAACAAGGCTGAATTTATGTACCACTTTCAGGCGACCTTCGAAAGGTCATCATGACTGAAGCTCATTGTGCTCCCTATTTAGCTCATCCAGGGGTTAATAAAATGCACACCAACCTATGATAGATATATTTTTGGTTAGGTATGAGGAGAGATATAACAGATTTTGTGGTTAGGTGCTTGGAATGTCAGAGGGTTAAGGCTGAGCATCATCATTCGAAAGGTCTCCTGCAACCACACTTAATTCCTGAATGGAAATGGGATATGATATCTATGGATTTTATTGTGGGACTACCCATAACCTATCAAGGACATGACACTATCATGGTCATAGTTGATAAGCTGACCAAGGTAGCACATTTTTCTCCCATGCAATCAACGTATATTGCCTCCTCAGTAGCCAGGGTTTTCATGAAGGATATAGTTAGGTTGCATGGTGTCCCTAGGGAGGTTATCTCAGATAGAGATCCTGTCTTCACTTCAGAGTTTTGGGCATCGTTGCAACATGCCTTAGGGACTCAGCTAAACTTTAGTTCAACATATCATCTAGAAAATGATGGCCAAATAGAGCGAGTAAATCATGCACTAGAGGATATGCTTAGAATGTATGTAATGGATAGGCAACCCCACTAGGAGGACTATTTGTATCTAGTGGAGTTTGCATATAACAATGGTTATCATAGTTCTATTGGATTGTCACCTTACCAGGATCTATATGGTCATCCTTTTCGTACACCTCTAAGTTGGGATTGCTTAGAGGATAGGGTACTCCTTGGACCAGAAATGTTACAAGATATGGAACAGCAGGTGCAGAGAATTAGGGAGCACCTTGTGACAGCTCGGGATAGGTAGAAAAACTATGCAAATGCTCACAGAATTGATAAATAGTTTTCTGTAGGAGACAAAGTGTTTTTGAGAGTCTGCCAATCAAAGAGCCCTATCTGTTATTGTAAAGGTTCTAAGTTGGCACCTAGGTTTGTGGGTCCATTTGAGATCCTAGAGAGGATAGGACATGTTTCCTACCAACTTTCCCTACCGCCTAGGCTTGTACGTATTCATGATGTGTTTCATGTTTCTATTCTTAGAGAGTATATTCCTGATCTAACTCATGTATTGGATTGGAACACTTTATAGGTAGAGGATGGGTAGTTGGCTTTGGAACCGGTACGTATTCTCTAGCAGTAGACTTTGATCCTCAGGGGTCGCAACATAGAACAGGTAAGGGTCTTATGGGATCCTATTGATGAGGTCTCAACTACATGGGAGGATGCTAGCAAACTCATATCTACATATCCATATTTATTTTTAGGCTTTTAGGAGCAAGCCTAATCCTAGGGGGTGAGGATGTAATTCCCACCCTATTATCTTCATATTTTGCACAGACATGATTTCTATATTGAGCATTATGGACTATGTTTTGTTTATTTTTAGTTGATGAGACATTATGAGTATATGTTTGGATAATTAAAATATTTTATGAAAGATAGAAAATAATTTAAAAGTTTTAATCAGGACATGTTATTTCATATATTTGATTGTATTTCTTATAAAGATGATTCAATTCTTGATTTACATTATGGAGTAATGATTATTTTTGGAGCTAACCATACTAATCCAATTATGCCTTGATATTGATGCTATCTGATGTGTTTGTAGGATCAGGAGAGGTAGTCGTAGTCACTTGTATAGGAGATCCACATAATGTCACACTCTCCCTCCTTGTTTGACATTGTTTGTATATTTATATATATGTACAAATGTTTCTCTTGACTTGGTGATGCAGGATGCAGGTACTAGGCATCAACTTCACCTGGCTACACATGTCTGAGCGTGCCTTAAAAAAAATCCTTGAATGTTTTTGTGTGGAGATATTTCCAAAAGTACTCTCAAGGGAACCTTGTTGACTTAGGTTGTTGTTTAGGAGGTCACCTCAGTTGGGGGGGTTAAGTAGTTTTATGATTTTTTGATTTGGTGATTTATGCTTTAGTGTATGTTTTCTTTGTCTCATTATTTGTACTTATATATTAAGGAATGATGCTTCTCTATCTTTTGAAATATGAATTTGATTCTTTATTTGTACAATATATATGTGTATGTATATATGGGTGCACACACACACACATAGATATATATATATATATATATATATATATATATATATATATATATATATATATAGAAAGGTGTTTTTTAATATCTTTATGCTTGTTAAATTAATTATGTAATTGCAAAATAAAATATGATAGAGTAATAATAATTCAATTAGAAAAACTAAGCTTAGCTAGGAGTTTTGAACCTGAGACCTCCTAGTAGTTAGGCTAGTTAGTTTCCATTGAGCTATGTGAATTCCTTGAGGATTATTTTCAGCTTTGTTCATTTATGGTCTTGGTGAATTAAATAAGTAAATAAATATAAATAAAACCTTCAGTTGTGCTTTCGGGAATTATTTTAGTGTTTTTAAAACCAACTATATTAGTTGGAGCTGTTGCTTCCCGTAAAGCAACTCCTCCAACTATATGGATGGATTTTAATATTTGGAGTATGTGAGGAGTTGGAGGGGTTTTGGGGGGAGAAAAATGGATAATCATTTTTGAGAAGAAAATTTTAGAAGTATGAAATAGTTTGAGTTAGGATTTATCTCAGAGGAAGGAGGATTTTTATCTCAGGAGAAACTTTGAAATACAACCTAGAAGGAGAGCAACCATCAAGAATTTGGAAGGAGGGGCTGGTTCATACGGGAAGCAGAGGTTTCTAAGCTTTGGAAAGGTTTCTCCACAGGACCCAAGGTAGGATCTGTAACCATAGAAAAATACTCCTTTCATGTTTTGGTATGTGTGTGTGTGTGTGTGTGTGTGTGTGTGAAATTTTATGTGGTGAGACTTGTTCTGAAAGATGGGGAATAATGTATTGATTTATTCAAGAAGAATGATGTTATATAATGATATAATTTCCTTTTAATCTCTCTGGGAAGGTTATGTTTTCTTTGCGGATGTATAGGGTGCTTTATTTTGTCTATTTAGGTTTCAGGGAAGATTAGGGAGTTTAGGTATGTGTTTTTTTCGGATGTTTTAGGAGGTTTTGCAAATGGTTATTTTTACCCTATGTTATGCAGATTTTGGAAATCATTTGTCAATTGTTTGTGTTCTATTATTTTGGTCTGCATCTTCTGGTTTGATCTTTTTATCTGTCTACTTCCTTTTTCCCATTTGAATGTTAAATATATTGCATATGGTAGAACAATAAGTTGTTCTTAGTATGTATTGTATATGACATCCTTGTTATCTTCCTCATATTGCTCACAGTGAAGGATTGGGACTCATCTTGAGGGTCCGAGTAAACAGGAGGGTTTCTTTTAACATATGAACCAGAGCATTTAGATGTTTTCTTTGTTTTGGTATGTTTTTGGGGTAGGGAACTAGATACCCTAGGTGAGTGTCTCACTATAGGTGCTGAAACCCAAAGTGGTTGCCAAGGAATCCTATGGGTGAGTTTGTAAACAAGTGATAACATAAAAATTAAATTGGGAGGGGGGTTTCAAAATATAATGAAAGATATATATATTTAATGGCTAATATCCACATAGACCTATTGGAGTACCAATACCGTGGGTAACTTCCATGGTGGATCATAAAAATTTGAGAGGGTACCGGTGTTACATAGTTTCTAGGGAGGAACCCAATGCACAGGCTATGTGATGACACTCACCTAGGCAGTATTCTAGAACCTAAACCTTTGGTGCACAGTCTAGTGGTGCTTTGTTGTTTATGCCTTTTATCTTTTGGTATTTGATTACATGGTTCTTTTTCCTTAGATTTCCTTAGGCCTTGAGAGTACTTTGGTTCTATCTCCTAGCATGTGGGGTGGAACTTCACAAGTTTCACATGGTTGGGTGGTAAATCTCTTTGAGGTACTGTTCGTGGTTCATGTCTTGGCTTGGATTCAGATTTATTCAGTGATGAAGATTTCCTTTAAAAGTTTCTTGTATTCCTATCCATTGTAAACAAAGATGTAGAGATCTGTTGTAAACCCTTGGGCAATTTGATGTATTTGTATTGAATATTAAAGGAAAAGCAATGTAATTTAGGAAGGGTAGATTTAGGAACATCAAAGGGAATTTTTATTTGGAAATCAGAAAGTTGTAATAAAGGAATGTGATTTTGTATTTTGTATCCTATCTCTTGTGAAATGAAAAATGGAAGTAAGAGATATTTATGTTTCAATAATACAAATGAATTATGTGTAGGCAAGGTTAATTGGAAAGGAAATTAAAGAAAAAGGTAAATTATGTTTAGAAGTACAATGTATTTATTTCTATCTCCTTTCAAAAAAATCTAAATACAATGCAAATTAGGAAAGGAAATGAATTCATTAAGGTAATCTATAGAATCAGTATTTTTTTATATTCATGGAAATCATTTAAGGGGAACCTTTAAGGAAAAATTCATTTTTATAATTTCTAAAATAGTCTTAGTAACGTTTAAAAAAAAATCTAGTTGTTATCTTTGTACTTTAGACCTGATTCTTATGGGTTCCCTAGCGGGGACATTACAGGCAAGGACAGTATCTATTGAATCCTCACTTGGATAATAAAATCCAGTCACGCTAATTGATAGTGGCCAGTGTAGGAACTTGGAGGCACGGGCTCCTCCTTACAGTGCACTCACTTCTCTAGCACACCAAGTTCCAAATTCAATGGGTCATTACTTCCCAAAGAACCGCTATCTCTACTATGAACCGTGAGTAATGTGGGGTGTCTTCACAGGTTGGGATACCTTTTGAACCAAAAAATAGAAGGTTTTTGGCCACTAAATAAAATATTTTAGTAAGGACATCCATTCAGGTGGTTGTGATCAAGTCATTTTCCCAATTAAGGGGGCTTTCCCAATCCTTTCAAAGTAAGATTTTCACCTTAACAATGTAGGGACTTTAATGCACCAGGTGGGTACTAGAGAAGATTTTAGTTGCCATAATGAATTCACACCTGTCCACTGTGAGATTAATCACAATGGTGTTTTTTGTATACCAGTTTGGAGGGGCTTGGCTTTAGCCTATTACTGGCTGGGTCGTTCCTTGGGGTGAGTACCTCTTTTCCCACCAAAGACCGCCCTCTAAAGATTATAATAGTTTCTCTTACACCCAAGGTCCACAAATGGCGAGGGGAGAGGATACGTTGTTATAATCTAGGATTACAAATTGAGCTACAAAAGAAAGACACACAAATTTGAAAAACATGTCATATTTTAAAGCCCAAATGAAGGTTATAGTTTATTTTGCAAACCCCTAGGAACCTGCAAGTAAACTGTCAATAATTTAAGATTGGGGTCTTCAGATTTATGACCTACAAAATAGCCTAAAAGCTACAAAAACAAACAAAAACTTGCTAAGATTATTAGCTAAATTGGGTGATGAGAAAGTAGGCTTCCACTGGTGCAAAATATGTATGCGCAGATACAGTGAATAGATGTGTAGAAACAGAGAACCAATGTGCAAAATAGGCCAATGTGCATAAACAGTATATGAACATGTAGCTTTATGGAATTAATGTACAGTTTGAACAAAAGCGTAGTAGAAATGAATGAATGTGCAGGTATCGGGGATGAATGCACGGAAAATCTTGTAGAATCCTTCACACGGAAAAACTAAAAACAAAATGTCAATTTTGTCGAGATGGCCCCACAGTGGGCGCCAAAAATGTAAGCAAAATAGATGTCTACTATGATAAATGAAATACTACCATTAAAAAGCTAATAAATCTATCTAAATGCAACATAATGAAGAATATGAATGATCAAATGAAGTAAAAATAAGTTTTACCTTCACTCACCCATCGTTGCTTGTCTTCATCGTCCTCCTAGCTTTGATTTCTTGGATGTTGAGCTCTCAGATTTCCAATGAAGCCCCTTGTCCAAGATGTCACCAAAGTGTGGAGATTTGAGTGAATGTATGCAAAATGCAACTAAATGGATGATGGAATAGTGTAGAAATGCTTGGATTCTTGATGTGATTGCTTGAATTCTTGAATGCTTGATGGATTTGAATGCTTGATTTCTTGATTTCTTGAATTCTTGAATGCTATTATGCTCACTACTAGATCATAAAGGGGGAATGAGGCTCCTTTTATAGGATTTTGGAGGACTCAAGCCTAGGTGGCACGATCCTAGGGTGGAGAATGAAAGGTGGAAGATCCTAGGGATACTATTGACTTGGTTGAAGGGGTTGAGATAAAGAGGGATGTAGTTAGAATGTGAGAGGAAGAATAGGGAGGATGTTCCTCCTACATTGACATAGAGGAGAAGAAGGTGGAAGGGAAAGACACATGTCAAGTGTCTCACAAAGACCATGGAGAGGAAAGAGGAAGGAATTTTTCCTTATGAGGACTCTTGGTACAAGTGTCCCATGAGTCATCTTGGACTCTTTGAGGTTTCTTGAGAAGGTCCTTAGGAATAGGGATTGTTTCTTGACTTGGTGTAGGAGAAGACGTGTGGTCATGAGACTAAGTCTTATGAGGCCACATAGCCCTTAGAAATAGGACATGTGTGGATGAGGATAATGAGTTATTAATAATTAATAATAATTAATTATTTTAGCCAAGGTGATGTGTCAAGTGACTAGGTCTATGAGGTGGACTAGGAGGCTTAGTCATATTTAGTGACTATAATTAATCACTTTAATGAGATTAATTTAGAAGACTTAGGATAAGAAGAATAGACTATAGCGAATGTATTAAATAAATTAAAATAATTTACTTAATAAATAGAAGAAATAAATATTAATTAAATATTTAATATTTAATTAACTCATCAAGTCAATATTAATTAAATAATAAATATTTAATTAGTTAATTAGTGAAGCCTTTTTTTAGTGTATACACCTCCACTCTACTTTCTTGTGCCCATATGCATGACAATTAAAGAAATAACCAAAAAAAGGTTTGAAAGGGGCTTTACCTCTGCAATCTCTCTTCATGTGTCCAACCTTGTTACATCCAAAACATCTACCTCTGAAAGGTTTGGTCTGTTCCTTAGGCTCTTCAAGAGTAGGTTGTTCTTCATCAATCTTCACATCAAATTTTTCTTCTTGATTGTTGGAACATTCAGCTTCATTGAAGCCAACACCAGTCGTGTCTCCTTTAGGTTTCTATCTTTCTCTTTGTTCATCGATCAAATCATTGCTCATGTGAAGTCTCTCAATACATTTCTTAGCCTCAACAAGTTCACCTTTAATGATTTGATTATATTTATCTAATTCTAGATACTTGTTCTTGTAGTGATCAAGTTCAATCTTCATTTGTCCCATCAGAATATTAGCATCCTTCAAAGATTCTTCAGTTTTTTTTTTAGCATCCTTTTCTTGTCGAATCTCTTTAGTCATCATTTCATGATTAAGATTCAAAGTATCATTCTCTTGTTCAAGTTGTTTTATTTGATCTGAATTATCATTGTCTGAATCCTCTTTTATCTGAACCATAAGATCATGTCTCTCACTTCTAGAAAGTTCAAGCTGATCTTTTAGTTTCTTAATGAATCCCTCAGTTCTTCTCAATTTGAATCTCAAGTCATCAACCATCTCATCGGTCGGAATGTGGAAAGTATTATGCTCACTATGCCATCTCTTGGCCAAAGTAGTAAGTAATCCCTTATAAACTGTGTAATGGGGCATATCAACCAAGGCACCCAATCCAAAACCATTAATCACTTCTTGATCCTCCTAAGATAACTACAAAATCATACTCAAGGATCAAGAATATTGTCCTCACATTTGAAAAACCCCTATGTCAACCTATCACACACATCATTACAACTAGTCAATCATCTATTGATTTCAATTAGACATCCATCATAACTTAACATCCAAGACTCATATCAATCAATATGTGATCCTCATCTATCATGAGGTCACACATCAACAACCTATAATTGCACAACTACTCAATTGAGATTTCTATCAAATCTCGTTGAGCATCAATCTATGATCCTCATGAGGTCACACATCAGACATCAATCAACACACATCATCAAAATAAAATCAGACAACATCAACACTTGACTAGACATCAACATTCGACTTCATCTTACTCATCACAAGATCAAATCACAAGATCAAAACCTAACCTAATATAATTTCATCCATTAACTAAAGCCTTGAAAAAAATTGTAATTTCTCAATGGGATAGAGAAATATGAATCAAGAAAACACACACACACCATCAACATGAAAATTCTCATAAAAGATCAATGGGTAGATGCACGCACTACATTCTATGAAATCAGTGATATGTCTCAGCATTTCTTAATCATTGTGTACCTCTCAAATTTTAATCACCTAGATTTAGTGATTTTAAAAGATCTTCAAGAATTTTGTAGTCTCTTCAATTGTGTTGGCTTGATATACCAAATATTTTTATGACAATACTCAACAACAAAAAAATATTCTCATAAGCCTCTAATGGAACATACGACAATATGTTACCTCTACAACAATGCAGTATTTTTTGAGATCATCCTATTGAGATGGCTTATGAACATGTGTGGGAGTTAGTTATGATACATATTAGAAAATTTGATCAAAGACAAATGAAACTATAAATAATTTAATACAAAATAGTGCATTCTTCATTGTCTTTTAATTCAATGCATTTACATATATATAGGATTTCTATTTCCTAAATTATAGGAAAGTCCCTATAACAACATACTAAAGATATGGGTTGTTTTAACAGCTAATAATACACACAAACAAACAAATCACAAGAAAATAACAAGTAGCCTACAAGTATTATGTGATATTCCCAACACCCATTATAAAAAAACTTACCAAATATTTATTTTATGCATCCTATGATACAATATTCCTAACAAGAAGAATGTCAAAGAAGGGGATTTGGTTATTGGTTTAAATTTCTTTGGTAACTTGGAAATGCAATTTGTTGTTTTTATTTAAATAAGAGTGGAACTCTTCCAATTTTCATGCCCATGGGGTCTACAAATGTTGCTTTCATAAACATAACACTTGATTTTAAGGGGAAATAATTGGAGAGAATTATTTTTAAAATGTTTCACATAAAGATTGACAATGATTGGGGAGAGAATTAGAACCATCCACTTGTTCATAGATCACACCTTGGAATGAGAAGAAGGTGGATCTAAGACAACTCAACCAAGATAGTGATCTCATTGTTGGTTTTTTTATTTCTAATCAACTCAATTGAGTCAAATTTTTATCTAGAACCAAGAACCATTTAGAGGTTCTCGCAATTCCTGAAACCAACAAAATTTTCAATAAATAAAGGATTTATGCTTAAAATAACTTCAATCTTAGGAGATTAGGAATAAATTTTAATACTACATGTCAAGGAATGAGTTAAATATATGGGAAACATCAACAACTAGAGTGTGAAATTTTTAAGCTTTATAGTTTAACACACTATAGATCTTATTATTCAAGTTCTTGAAAGGTAGGTTTGTAGCCCTCTGAACACAAACATCAAAAAATGTTTTTTATGAAAAATAAAAGTGTACTTTAACAATAATTATTTTTTACTTTAAACTACAAAAAATGCACTTTAACGATGTATTTTGTGATGGTTAAGTTGTTGGATTAACAATGAATGTTTAGGATAGTCTATGGCACAAATAGGCTTAAAAGGATCTAGGGAAAACCACTCTAAAGTAGGTGCCAAATGGAGTGTGAAATTTCTAAGGTATAAAATTTACCACACAATAGATATTTGTATTTAAGTTCCTAAAAGCTAAGTTTGTATCCCTCTGAACATAAACTTCAAAAAATGTATTTTGTAACAACCCCTTGTGTTTTCACATATACATTCATGCATGGCAGAAGAACACACAAACTTGTAAAATTGAAAAAATGTTTAAGATGTAGTTTGAGGGTATTGAGGATGATGGAGATAGAGAGTGCTAGTAATGACTGATTCATTTATCTAATAGGAAACTGAAACTCTAAATACATATAAAATATGTACTAATTAAATCCAAAGTGATGTATTAGTTAACGTACCCCAATAAACTAGGTTTTTTAGAATGCACAAGTAAATTGCGTTGTACACATGCATTAACAAAAACCATAGACAATTACATAATATTATATGATTCTAATTATTTATCCTTGAACACACAAGCACACATTTCATTTATTATTGTGAGAAGATGCCTAGTAAAATAATTATAGGGATTAAAAGAAATACAAGGATTTTTTTAATATTCATTTGGCCAACTAACTAATTAGAAACACATAAGAAATGTACATCATGCACAAGGAAACACTAAATGAAGACCAAATATGCCTTTGATCACTCAATCTACAATTTTTGCTACAAATTAGGATAAACCTAGATCATTGCAATACAAAAATTCCTATACCCAAGTTGTAAATTGAAGCCCTAGGGGTTCTTGTGAATTTTTCTTCTATTTGCTTTGTAATTTCTCTTCCCTTGTCTAATTTATTTTCTCCTACGATATCAATTTCCTAAAAAATGAAACTTAATTTATATATAACCATTTGTAGGCCATCTAGAATATGGAACATGTAGACTAACATTTGGGTCATGGAAAATTATGACTTCTTACAGTTATAGGTGATTAGGTCATGTGTTTCTTTTCACACAATCCTTTATGTGCCTAAGAGAATTCCCAATCATGTCCAAACTATACGTTTAGGGTATATAAACCCATATTGTCTCATAGATGTCACTTTTGGTCATCATGACACTCCTAAGAGGAGGGATGGTTTGGTTGATGAATAGTTGTGGATACGTAAGAGAATTAATTCCCACATCACCACCACATTTTCCACTCAAGTTGTTTGAAAAATATCCTAAAATTATAACCACATTTTCCCTCCTTGTCATAAAGATTCTCATTCATTTCCTAGATGTATTGAGTACAAAATCTCAGAACCACTTGTAGATTTTGCTTCTAGTATTAATGATGCTTATAAAAGGAAGGTGGGTTGGTGGAGATTAACCAAGGGTAGGTAGGAAAATTAATGACCTCCACACCATCACATATAAAAATCAAATTGTTTGAAAAATATTCTAAAATGATGCCAAAATATTTCGTCCTCAATGCAATCTCCTTCTCTTGCATTGAGAACCAATAACCATTTAGAGGTTCTTGTAATTCCTAGAACCAACAAAATTTTTATAAATAAAGGATTTATGCTTAAAATAATTTCAAGCTTAGGAGGTCAGGAAGAACAAAAAAAATTGCATGTTAAGGAACGATATAAAGATATGAGAAACATCAACAACTTAAGCTTTAAAAAAAAATGTTGAGGAAAATTATAAAGATCCAAGGCAAGGTTTTGAGATCAATATGGAATAAATGCAAGGATGGAAACTATCAAAACCTTGACAAAGATAAAAACATAACATAAATTAGATGATTACAAAGGAAATAGGGTGAGGATTCAAGGATGATAGGAAAAGCATAATGGCATAGATTCCCTCAAAAATCTGACAACATTAACACCTAAACAAAATTGAATTTTTCAACTTGGGTTTTCCAATAGCATGAGGAGGAAGATACAATGTTCAAAGGTACAATCGAGCAAGATGACCCAACTCATTGAAACTACTAATTGAAACTGAAAACTACCTTCTTTTATTGCCATAATCACACATGAGTGATCTATGCATTGTTTATATAAGCAAAATGTGAAGGATTCCCTATTGTACGTGATGTACGCCTTACTGATTTGATTATGACAATACATAGAAGTACTAACTGCAACTAACTCAAAGCAAACTATCTATGTGTTGAAGCACTTATTTCTAAAACTAAAAAATACCTCAAAAGCAATGCTTAAGGTGTATCCCATTGATTGGGATAGGTAAATCTTCTCCTTCCATAGTTGAAAGATGAAAAGCGTTATGCACTTTGCATCTTGAAATCACAAATGAGCCACTCCAAATGACATCAAATTTGGTGTGCTTTCAAGGCCTACTCTTCAGCTAATCCCATTTGAGCACTAAATCACCTTCATTAAAGACTCTTGGGACAAATTTCCTATCAAATGTCTTCTTCATCTCATGATGTTTATCCAAATAAGAAAAAAAAAATTTCTTATTTCTTCAAGTTTAATCAATTCTACCAATCCAACCTGCACTGGATCTTCTTCTAACAACTGCAATTATTTGATGAAAATTAGTTGGCAATTCAATCAAAACTGGAAGTCTAGCTTCCATACCATAAACAAGAGTGAATGGTGAACTACTTGTTGAACTCTTTGGGGCAATTCTGTCAACCGACAAACCTAGCTTGAGATTTATGTTCCAAGTTCGCTGATTATCTTCAATAGTCCACTTAATAACGTGAATCAGATTTTTGTTGGTCCATTAAGCTTGTCCATTACTTAGTGGGTAATAATTGGATGAGGTACTAAGAAAAATATTATGATATACAAATGAAAAGATCAAAATCTAACCTAATCAAATTAAAATCAAAAGATCAAAACCTAACCTAATATAATTTCATCCATTACCTACAGCCTTGAAAAAATTTGTAATTGCTCAATGTGATAAGAGAAATATGAATCAAGAAAACAAACACACACCATCAACGGACACATCCTCATAAAGGATCAATTGGTAGATGCACACACTACATTCTACGAAATCAATGATATGTCTCAACATTTCTTAATCATTGTGTACCTCTCAAATTTTTATCACCTAGCTTTAGTGATCCCAAAAGCTCTTCAAGAATTTTGTGATCTCTTGAATTGTGTTGGCTCGACATATCAAATATTTTTATTACAATACTCAACAACCAAAAAATGTTCTCATAAGCCTCCAATGGAACACAAGATCATATGTAACCTCTACAACAATGCAATATTTTTTGAGATCATCCTATTGAGATGACTCGGGAATAGGCGTAGGAGTTATCTCTAATACCATATTAGAAAAGTTTATCAAAGACAAATGAAGCTACAAATAATTCAATACAAAATAGTACATGCTTCATTATCTTTTCATTCTATATATATATATATATATATATATATATAGGAAAGTGCCTATAACAACCTACTAAAGATATGAATTGTTTTAACAACTAATAATTCACACAAACATATAAATCACAAGAAAATAACAAATAAACTACAAGAATTATGTGATATTCCCAACACCCATTATAAGAAACCTACCAAATTGTTATTTTATGCATCCTATGATACAATATTCCTAACAAGAAGATTGTTAAAAGAAGGGGATTTGATTGTTGGTTTAAATTTCTTTGGTAACTTGGAAATGCAATTTGTTATGTTGTTTAAATAAGAGTGGAACTCTTCCAATTTTTCATGCCCATGGGGCCAACAAATTTTGGTTTCATCAACATAACACTTGATTTTAAGGGGAAAGAATTGGAGATAATTATTTTTAAAATGTTCAACGTAAAGATTGACAATGATTGTGGAGAGAATGAGATCCATATCAGAACCATCCACTTGTTCATAGATCACACCTTGGAATGAGAAGAAGGTGGATCTAAGACATAGCTCAACCAAGATAGTGATCTCATTGTTGTTTTTTTATTTCTAATAAACTCAATTGAGTCAAAGGTTTATCTAGAACCAAGAACCATTTAGAGGTTCCCGCAATTCCTAGAACCAACAAAAATTTCAATAAATAAAGGATTTATGCTTAAAATAATTTCAAGCTTAGGAGATCAGGAAGAAAAAAAAAGTTGCATGTCAAGGAATGATATAAAGATATTGGAAACATCAACACCTTGAAGCTAAAAAAAATAAAATAAAAGATGTTCAGGAAAATCATAAAGATCCAAGGCAAGGTTTTGAGATCAATATGGAATAAATGCAAGGATGGAAACTATCGAAACCTTGAAAAAGATAAAAACATAACACAAATTAGATGATTACAAAGAAAATAGGGTGAGGATTCAAGGATGATAGGAAAAGCATAATGGCATAGATTCCCTCAAAACTCACAACATTAACACCTAAACAGAATTGAATTTTTCAACTTGGGTTTTCCAGTAGCATGAGAGGGAGGAAAATACAATGTTCAAAGGTACAATCGAGCAAGATGACCCAACTCATTTTGTAAACAAAGGAAAAATGTTGAGCGTTATACCAGAACATGGATAAAATGACTAGAACATCAATTATAGTTTTGAATCTAAGGATCAGAAAGGCACTTACGCAACAAAGTCAATGCTTGAAAAATTTAATAAAACATTACGCTTCTTTAATGATAATCAAAATGAGTTTTACACATCGTATGTTATATAAATGTACAAAAAAATGTCAAGCTAAAGAGCACATATTTAAAGATGCTACATACACTTAACTGAAAGTGATATACTTGGAATCTTTTAGCTCGGATTCTTGGGATTCTTAGTTACCATGTTTGAGTTTTGATCATGTCATGTTATTGCAATCCAATTTAGGGCATGTGGTCTCATGTAAACCAACAAAATATAACATAATTTGAAAGAAAATATTCATTGGTAAAAAATTATACCATCTATAACAAGTATAACTTTTCCTCCACATAAGCCAATTGAAATTAATATATGAATAAATAAAATATCAATGCTTAAAAAATAGAGGAAACTCTAGATTTGTTTTTCAAGTTGTAATGATCAAGTTCACTCTATCAACATTTTTTTAATACTAGACCTAAATTATTTCTTGGACATGTAGAGGTTAACCCATGCAAACTAATCTATTTGAATATATCCAAGGGCATAATATAGGTTGATGATTAATTTAGCATAAAACAAACTCAAGATGTTACACTATGTCATTTGCACCGTAGTTTGATGATTGATATAGTGTACAAAACAATTGAACTCAACATGTTAGAAAACAATTGAGTTTGAGTTTGATGAATATTGTTTTTGTAAGTCCTAATTTAACAAAACTGATTTAGTTTTTTCAAGTTGGGTATTTAACTTACAAAGCATGATATTTTCTTTGTTTGATGCTTGTGAGTTCATTCTCAGTATTATGTAAGTTTGTCTAAGGAGATGAACATCAAAGAATCATCGAGGGAATCATAAGCGCGCATAAGAACAATATCAACTCTTGTTTGTTTACGCAAGAACTACTCAGGTCATCTTGGTTCAATTTTGCCTTGATGCTTGTATTAGCTTGCAACATCAAAACTCGTGTAAGGAGTACTCAGGTCATCATGGTTTAATCTTACCAGTGATGTTTGTACTTTCTTCCAATATTTCAAAGGCTCAATGACAAAAAATAGCACAATAATATGATCAACCAGATGACAACGTTGCACTCAAGTTTCATATAGCTTGCATTCATATAGATTGCATAGTATTTCTGCAATTGTGCGGCTATTCTAACAAGGGGATTTTGACCAAACTAGATGGAGACACATGGATCGTAATTTGATGGAGTAAACATCGACACACAAAAATAGGGGTGTCTCATCTCATCACTAGTAATGCACATCATTTCATTCCACTGGCATTTAGGGTTTGGATCATAGCATCATCATTGCATTCCATCTCATTTGCATTAGGTAGCACTCATCATTTCATTAGCATTGCATTTGTTTTCATATCATCTCATTTCATTAGAATCGTCATCTCATTATCACCTCATTATTTTACATTAATATGTTTCATTTCATTATCATTTATTGCAACATCCTTTCATTAATTGCATTTTCACATGATTATCCTTTCATTATCATGTCATCTCATTAACATTATCATTAATTGTTTCTCATATCATTATTATTAATTGCATTTATCCCATTTCATTTTCATATCATTTCATCCCATTTCGTTTTTGTATCATTTCATCCTCATTAATTGCATTTATCATCTCATTTCATTAGCATTGCATTTTCATTTCATCTCATTATCATTAGTTGCATCCTTTTCATTTCATTGTCGTAACATTTCTTGCATTATTATTTAATTAGATTAGTTCATATCATTTTGTGGTCAAATCATTTTCATTAGATTAGTTTAAATTTTTATTTTCATATCATACCATTTTCTTAGTTGCATTTAATTGCTTTATCATACCATTTTCTTAGTTGCATTTAATTGCATCATATCATTAGGATTGCCTTAGTATTATCATATCATTTTAGTGGCATTTCATCTTATATCATTTCATTTACATTGGAATTATCATTTTATCTTCATTAGTTGCATTTTATCATTAATCTCATTGTCATTTTCATATCAATTCATTAATTGCATTTTCATATCATCCCACTTTTATTTCATTTGTTGCATTATCATTAGTCGCATTTTCATCTTATTTGTCGCATCATCATTTCATTATCTCATTAGTTGCATCATATCATTAATGAAATCATTTACATTAATTTGCATTAGTTTCAATCATCATTGCATAATCATTTACATCTCATAAATCTCATTGCATTTACAAAATTCATCACCTGAATTTCAAAATCATCTCAGAAGAAGAAGAAGAAGAAGAAGCAAAAAGCAGATTTCACTCCCAAGCTTTAAAGATATATTCTTTAACTTCAAAATCTCGATACAAAACCTGTAATCTTGTCTCCTAAAACTTGTATTCTGAAAAATCTCTGTTTCCTCCCTTCAAATGGCATAAATAAAAAATATTCAACTAGGATTTGTAGGACAACGTCGTAAAAAAAATAACCCTGAAAAAAAAAAGATAAAAGAATTATTTTCTTTGTTTTTTTTTAAATAAAATAAATTTACTTATTTTTTTATTTTTAAAAGAAAGAAATACACAATTTCCTTTCTCTTTCTTCCTTTAATATTAAATAAATAAATATTATGTATTTATAGACTAGTAAACTAAATCTTTGTAAACTAGTTTAAACTAGCAAACACAATCTTTGTAAACTGGTTTAAATTCCGCTACCAATCTTTGTAAACTATTTTAAATAAAATGTAGGACCTATTCATTCCTTTGAATTCAAATTCGATAGACTTGATCTAAAGCTCATAAATGAATTGAACTTGCACACACGAAAAAACAAAACGAAGTCCATGTTTTATCTAGACATTGACAACGATGTCAAACTTCTTCCAACACGTTTTATAAAATTACGACAAAATACGTCAAGCCAAATTTTCTTTTTAACAATTTATAGTATTTTATATTGTTTGAGTTTTGATCATGTCATGGTTTTGAAATGCAATGTAGGACATGTGATATAATGTAAACCAACAAAATAGACCATAATTTGAAACAAAATATTTACTGGTATAAAA
Organism: Thuja plicata; assembly: GCA_018584345.1. NCBI lineage: Eukaryota > Viridiplantae > Streptophyta > Pinopsida > Cupressales > Cupressaceae > Thuja > Thuja plicata. The sequence continues at coordinate 2,281,691 of MU226071.1, read as the reverse complement.
ACTATATCATCTAATACCAATTATAACTATGAACACTTTTTTAAACTATCCAAATTGTTTCTTGGACACGTAAAGATTAACCCATGTGAGTAGTCTACTTGAATACAACTAAATACATGCTATAGGTTGATGATTAATTTAGTATTAAAAAAACCCAAGATTTAAAAAATATTTCTTTTGCATTCTAACTTAATGATTAATATAGTGTACATAACAATTGAACTCAACATGTTACAAAATTTCAGAAGCTCCTCTCTCCCATGCTTCATAACATGTCTACAACTATTGATATGTTTTTTAGCAAGGGAAAACAATAAAATCAAAACTAATAATTTTAGGATTACTATAGAAAATAATTCACATTCGAGGAGTTGATATTGCAAAAAGAAATTTTAATACTTGAAATCGACCTTATTTGTTGGCCTTTCTAGATGATAACTTTGGGAAATGAATATGTCGTAAACACCCATGTCATCTTTGTGGATTATATTATTCATTTAAATTTGGCAGTTTGAGTTGAATGATTTTTATTACATGTCTAATGAATTGTAATTATGAGAAACACATGTTAAGCTTTACTTGACATCATGTTAGGTTTTCTATGGAGGATTGTCATAACAATGTTGGATCAAAAACTTGAAAAAATTAATTATGTATATTGAGTATGTCTTTTATATGTTATCTAATATTATACTTTAAATAACAGAATATAAAATGAATAAAATTGTAATTTATTAGATACACAATATTCTCAATAACCTAAAATAAGGGAGGGAAAATAAATTAATATATGAAAAGTGTCCTGCCTGCGAAAAATGGGGTGAGAGAGGCTCGAACTCTCGACCTCAGGATCACTCAATTTAGCTATGAGACCTACGCGCTAGCCAACTGCGCCACCACCCCTGTGCATATGCAGGTGGAATGAAAAATATTGCCAGTACAAATATCACGTGCTGCTAATATCGTAGATCAGCGCCGAACCAAGATTAACAAAGTTAATCGTTGGAGCCCAAAAATAATTGTTAAACTTATTGTCTTCTTACAACAAAATAACAGAGAAATAAAAAAAGAAGTGGTTGGAAGCCTCAGCTGATATGAGCTGCGAGCTATCAGAGCCAGGTTTCGATCCTGGGACCTGTGGGTTATGGGCCCACCACGCTTCCGCTGCGCCACTCTGATGAGTTGATGAAGTGGGAGCAATACAAATAATTCACCTCTGATCATAAAAGCAGCAACAGCTGCCCAAACGTGTAAAACGGGTTATTTTATTGATTAGAATAATAAACAGCTTGGGTAAAAACAAAAATTCAATCATGTCTGAGCCCAGGTTCGAACTGGGGACCTTTAGTGTGTGAGACTAACGTGATAACCAACTACACCACCCAGACCTCTGACAGCAAATCTATTAAGACGTATTATCTAATATTATATTCACTGCTATTGTTTACGATACCCACACCAAATCCATAGTTGTATGTTCAAAACAAGAGGGAAGAATCATGTTGAGACGATTTATAATCAGCTTGAGGCACGTTAAATGAAGGTCGTACATCCGCGTTTGTAGTCCAACGGTTAGGATAATTGCCTTCCAAGCAATAGACCCGGGTTCGACTCCCGGCAGACGCATTTTTTTTATTTGTAAGGCCGAAATAAATTTTGGCCGAATGAAAGCAAGTTTACAGTTTCTGGTAATAGTAGCAGAAACGAAAAACAATTCCGTTGCCGGGACTTGAACCCGGGTCTCTCGGGTGAGAGCCGAGTATCCTAACCAACTAGACTACAACGGAAGACGGTTTTACTGTCGCAGGGTTTGCTATTAATTCAATAATTTAGTTTCCCACACAACACACAGTTGAAGTTTCTGCGCTTTCCCTGTAATTTCTGCTTTTAATGAAGCAAATTTATTCAATAAAGACAGGAATCATTGCACGGGACAAATCAGCAGATACGAAAACAAAACAAAAATGATTCCATACAATGAAATTAGTCAGCTTATGTTGTTGTGACCAAGCAATTAATTAATTAGCAAACTAAAAATGATTCCATACAAAGAAATTATTAGTTATCTTATGTTGTTGTGATCTCATTTTAGTCATCTTTGATTTTATCAATTGGACGCCAATATCATCCACAATGATGTCAAGGTAGGTGTGTCATACACCTTGCAATTCTAGCATTCAAAGTTAGTTACAATCGTATTTACTTATTATTTGTGAGCCCACATAGTAAAAGTGTCACTTATGACTTGGCTATTATGCTATGTGTATGCCTTATAATGATATGCATAATGGCGTTTTAGATAGTATATTTTCATGAAGGATGTGTAAGAGCATCTATGCTGATGCTAGTAGTGTAACAAACACTATAATATTTAAGAGCACAATTGTAGGGAAGTTACATTGTTGACCAAGAACCTTGGCCAACTACACGATGCCCGTTATGAGATTATGGAGCCAAAATAGAGTCCTTGGTTCAGTGGGTGGATTATGACAAAGGTATTGAGCATTATGACAACATAAGATTGTCTACTATTTGTTGTATTTTGACTCATCATGGGGGGAGCATTGAAATTTGGGAACTAGATTTGGGCACCATATTTAGGTCATGGTATTGCCCCATGGTTTACAGTTTACCACTTATGATTTCATGTATTCAATCTCCTCTGCTAGGTGTTTAGTTTGGATCTATACACTAATTGTATGATTAATTTTCAAGTACTTCTATGCTATTAGAATTGCTCATGTTTTACATGTTGGTGATACTCCTATGTGAGTGTGTCTCTAGATGTTGTATTGTAACCTCTGTTGCTAGTAATATACTTGTTTCATGCTTTGGAGTGGGGGGTTTTCTCCTAAAAGGGTTCTTCCCATATAAACATGTGTGTTGAGGTACAATTTTTCTTGTGTACTCCTTTTTGTAACTATACTTATTAATTATTTTTACACATACCTCCCCCAAAAGTGTAGTGTTCAAAAAAATTTCCACATTTTCCATTTGATATTAGAGCTTTATCACTTCAAATTGTGAGTTGGCGACAAAATGATTATACAAATATAGGATATTTTTGGAGCATCCATGTGTAGAAGGATACCTTATCGTAGAAAAAAATACCAAACACACCAATGACAGAGATTTAGAGATTCTCTAACACTAAATTTGAGATAAGAAAGATCAAGATGAAGGATATGCTCATATACATAGACCTATGGGTTGTTGTAACTACAGCTAAACCCACTATGATCTCTCAAGTCAAGTGGGACATGTTGAATAGAAAAGTATTCTATACCAAATCTTGCATGGTGTAGAGTATTATATACCAACTCTTGCATGATCTTAGAGCTTTGTGTGATTGCTTCTTTTTAGTCTTTATTGAGATACCTAGGTTGCAAATCTTGGTGGATCTCAAAATGTTGAGAATGTTATTCTCTTGCATTGAATGATGATCTAGATAAAAATATTAGACTTGGGGTGTTTTCCCTTGTAGCTTTATATAGCATGTTTATTTTACAGCTTGTTCGTATAAATTTGAGCTCCACAATGAGTTCAAGGTGTTCAAGCATGTTTTTCCTTTTTTGGACCAAACCAGGCATGTGAAATGTAGCTACAATTTTAAAGCATTATGGGTCAAGTCTAACCTTTCCATTACATTCAAAAGACCAAAGAACCTTAAAGTTGTTGGTAAAATGGGTGTTGTACACCTTGCATAATCATGTTTATTATTGTAATAGTATATTTATTACGTAAATGTTGCATCTAGGAGCACCTAGATGGACAAGCAACATGCAGAGATTCTTTTGGAATATTCTTGGGGCCACTTCAAATTATATTGAAATGTTGTAATATTATGCTGATGCAAATATTTAATATTGGAGAGATAAGTTAATAAAGTACCCAATATTAAATGTTGTATCAAGGGGTTAATATGTAGCACATAGTCTATGTAATACCACTTGGTGGTTTTGTGGGAGCTTGTTTCTATAAAAGTAACCACAAGGGTAGTTGTTGGGGTAAGCCAACTTTAGCATCTGTGGAGGTTAGAGCATGACATGGGATGTGTGGTTATATGCTTCTTCATATGGATTGCTTGTTGATGGTTGCGGATTCAAAGGCTTTCGTGAGTGTAATAATATGTTGTATTGTTGATAGTACATGGACGAGGGAAGCTTTTGGAGGTTGGGTTTTTCCCTCATGAGGGTTTTTCTAGGGTATATCGTAGTCACATTTTTAGGGTATGTTGTCTATTCTTTTGCATGTAAATTCTGAGCACTTATTTGGTTGATTTATCATATGGGTTATGTGGGATTTTTAATATATTGGTTACAAATTTCCTTACAAAGATCACCCATCAACTCGACATAATTTAAGAACTTGATTTGGGCCTTCACAAGAATTGTGTGCCTCTTTAAATGGTGTGATCATTCATATAGTTGAATCATCAACATCATTATAAATGTGCAGGTGGTGCACTTGCACTAAAACTGAAAAATTATTATATTCATTTTTAAAAAAAACCTATTTTTTTTCAAAAACCAGTTCGTTGTGTACCTCATGAGTATGTACAATACCATAGAAGAGAAATGGAAGACTTTGTTATCCTATAGGATACACCAAGTGACATTACTAGATCTAGTGAATTAATCGAATAAACTAAAATATTTATTTAATAAATAGAATGATTATGCTAAAATAATTAAATAATTAAAATAAATTTTTAATTGAGGACTTTTTTAGGTGTCTACATGAATAAAAGATCTAAAGAATATATTAGGGAATCTATATATTCTAGTCACCATCAATGTTGTTAAAATTCCTAGCAATTGATTTTTCATAAAGGAATAATTTGTAAAATTAAGGGTATATTTTATCTTAAAATAATATTTTGGTGATCAATTTTCTACAGAGTATATTCTAGTTCTAGAATAGACATATTATGACAATAAAGGGGAATATTATATATCTGTAATTTGATCTTTTTGGGTCAAAACTGACCTTTTTAGTATGTTGAAAAGCCCCAAGAAACCTAAGATCAACTATGAAACATCAAAACTTATGCACTTGATAGAGGCACTCCGAACAATGAGACTATTTGTAAACCATATTCCATAGTGAGAAAAGGGTTGTTATCCTTGTCACAGTGCAGGATCATGGGTGTCCAAACTAGGCCCTTAAGTAGCAATGGAAATTCAAAAAACAAAGTTAGGAAATTGCATGTAAAAATTTGAATATATTTTGAACATAATTTAAAAAATATTTAAGAATGAAATTTATAGAAAATTGAATTTTGTTTGTCGACTACTAGTTATTTTGTGAAGAAAAAAGAAAAATTATTTGGTGAAGATTTGAAATTT
>MU226071.1:2218625-2271762 GCA_018584345.1 Thuja plicata | reverse complement strand
GAAGGATGTTACCTATTATGCATTCATGCTCTTATTTATAAATTTATAGGGCTTTGAATTTTTATGCCTATTATGGAGTCTTGGGCATGAAAATTCTTGAACCCTAAAGGTAATATGGAACAAATGATGACGACACATAATTACTTCCTAGTTATTTTTTTATGCATGTTAGTTAGAATAAGGATTTATAGAGGGGCCTTGTTATTCCCTACATACTCATCCCTACATTTTGTGGACAAAATGTCGGATCCCCCTTTGTTTTTTCTTTTGTTTGTATTTCTCCTTTTTTTGTTGGTCTTCGTTTCTCGGGGATCCAGATCCCAGAGTGTTTTCTCCTTGGTGGTCAGTGAGTTCTGGACCCCAAGATTCTGGCATTATTGGTCCTATCCTCTTTTGAGGGAGGGAGGGTAATTGTTAGGCGTCCCAAAGTCCAGACTTTAGGAGTTTACCCTGTATTTGCTCGAAATGCTAATATATAATTAATGCACTTCTTTTGGGCATTATAAAATGCCAATTAATCTGTCATTCTCACACTCACCACAAAAAATTTATCCCTGAGTGAATTGACTTTGAGTTAGAGCACAACACTTCCCAAGCTAATAAATTCTCAAACCTTTAATTCATGCAAGCATTGTGTATTCGAAGCTCTAGCAGTGTGTGGTAACAGAGTGAACGATGTTTGAGCTTCCATTCCAACATTTTGTGTCTCCAGGTAATCTCCTCTTGGTCTTTTGGTTCTCTTTTCTTTTGCTCTCTTCCATTTTTGTTTGTTTGGTTGCTTTCCTTCTTGGGTCTGGCCGTTTATTTTTTTTGTTCATTGCGTCGTTTGACACCTAGTTTATTTGGTTCACCCTTGGCTTTGGTTGTTGACCCTTCCTCTTGTGTCACAACCATTTGCGCCTGGTCCTGTACATTTTGTAAGGTAATGTACACTCTGTACATTTTGTAAGGTAGTGTATATCCTATAAAGTTTGTTCAGTAGTGTACATTTCACAATTTTGATAGTTTAATGTACATTCTTGTGAATTTCATCTAGTTTAGTGTCTGCTTGGTTAATTCAGTGCATCCTTGCAAGTTTTGGCCCTATTTGTAAGTTTCAAAGGTTTTACAAATTCAGTAAATAATCTGAATTTTGTGCAGTTTGTAAATTTCCCTATGATTGTTTAGGTGCCGAGTAGGCCCTAGCAAGCGGTTTGTCTCTTTGTATATTTTGTACATATGCTTATGCTTTATTTTTTCTTGTAGTTGTTCGTAGTGCCCTAAAATCGTGCATATCTGCTGGTTGCTCACATCATGAGCCCCTATAAATAGGGTCTTAGGGTTTTTTTTTTCTCTAAAATTTATTTTCAAGGTCTCATGAACACACTTTCCTAATAATGCATTGGCCCCATGTCGTCGTAGCCAAAACAAACTCCTTGTCAAGTCGCAATAACTAGATCAATTGCAAAATCAAGCTCGCGAGCTAAACAACTCATTCAAAATTTTATCTCTCCTTTGTCATGTCCATCTTAATGGCATGACTAATTCCCATGAACGTGCATTCAAAATTCATCCCAAGTGGACTTCAATGCCTCTCGTGCCACACCAGTTGTCAATCGATTACCATAACTCTGTCTTAGTGGATGTACACGTATTGCATACAGAGATGTTAGGAAACTTAACATGAACGTCACCTCAACTGCCTCACTTGCATTTTGGTATTCTGGAATCTTTATCTCCAGGTGTTCTAGCAATCCTTGGCACACCCACCATGGTAGTTATCCAAGTCATCATATCCAGACCTTGATAATCTCAGGTGTGTCTTATATGTTTTGTGGTTTGTTCACTAAGCGGACAATTCATCCAGAATTCCCAATGATAACTAACATTTTCTTCCTCTAAGTGACAGGTGAAAATGATTCTGAAAGTTCCAGAACCTAGAGTTTTGCTTAAATGTTAACATATAATGTATTGACGGTTGTCTAGTTTTGAAAGTTCAAAGTTAGAAGAAAAGAGATGGTTGCAGCTGGATCACCACTGGGAATTCCCAAGATCCTAAACATGTCAATAATTTCTTCCAATAAATCAAAGGTAGAAAGGGTACTAGAGAAGCTCCCACTAGTTCTCAAATATAAGAAAGATGGGATAGTTCAGGGGTCCTAAATTGAAACAACCTTAAGGGAGGTCATAGTTACAGATTTTGGCAGCTGGGAAGAATTAAAGGGCCTCATCCAGGGCATCCACCAAAAGAGGTGTGAAAATGAATTTGTATCAGTTAACTTAGTAGCCTCTGGGATTATTCATGCAGACAAATTCTCTCACTCAGTACAAGCTCCTGAAATTAATACGGCTCATGGATAAGAATTTTAATATACTCAAACTGCTCTCACATCCTCTGGTGTTCATATTGAATCCTTGGGCCCTGATGAAACCTCCATAGTATGGCAGATCCCATTCTTCTAGGGCACATTGATCCTCACACAAGAGACCTTAGTGTCCTAGTTCATGGAAGCTGGAGATGCAGCATGATGCCACCTCAAAATAGAATGTCTAAAGAACCTACGCCAAGATTATAAGAAGATGAGGATGGATACTCCCCACTCCAACTTCAACAAGCCCATTCAGGTGAGAATCATATTATTATGTAGGATCTTCAGAGAGCCTCATGCCTAGGAATTCTCCCCTTGGATGTACTATTTTCTATATTGTATGACTACTAACAAAATGTGCTTTGACTAGGCCACTATCATCTCAAATCATGTGGACAACCAGATAAAAAAGGTCGGGGAGGATTACAAGTTCTACATGACCTCCTTCATCTTATGGTCCATGGCTAAAAGACTTGCAGGAATCCAAGGACTGGACATAGTTGGTGTCCTAGGAAATGAGATGACACAAGCCACCCCATGGGACCATTTTCCCTAGATTCAATAAGATGAATGCTTGCATAATTTTTGCAGGGTGAATGACGCCTTCATTTTTCATAGGATCAAGGTGCTCACCAAGGATATAGGGTTCATGCTGACCAAGGAAGCCATGGCCATGATCAACCCATGGGGGCATTATTTCATCCAATTTTCACAATACACATATATCTGGGTAACTGGGTTTTCTGAAAACCTATTTTTGTTACCCAAGCACTATGGGGATAGGGTGGTACTATTGGAGTTTTGCAGGAAGATTCTAGAGGTGCATGACCTGATGGCCACCAAGAAAATCACCTCCATCTCCTTCTCGATTGTGTGTGGTAGGTATACTTTTTCTCTCACGACAGCCCGAGAAGCAAAGGTCGAGCTAAGAAGCCTAACTTGGCCCAATTTTCACTAAAACACAATAACTATGATCTGCATGCTCAACTAGATATGACAATGCCTCGAGGATCTAAACCCCATGTAGTTAATATAGAAGATATTTGGGCAGATTTCCAGGAAAATTTTGAGGTCCAAAAATGACATTTTGTAAGAATGTCGAAAGGTATGATGGGCCGCTTCAAGCTCTGAAATTTCCCATGGAAATTTTCTAATAGTAGGTCGCTTGAGGACCTTAAGTATAAAGTAAAAGGCATTGAAAAGATGGACCTCCCTCCTGTAGATTTGGAAAGCCAATTTTTTTTGTCTTTGGAGGTCGTCACAAGAGTTGTAATTGAGCACAACCACGCGTATTTTGGGAAGGTTTTCACAAAGAGTGCCCGATCAGACAATCAATTTTTGGAGGAAACTGATTCTGGATCCCAAGCAATGGAACAATCCAAAGCTCAGGGAAAATAGAAGGTCGACGAGTCTTCCCAGAAGCTGGACCCCACGCCGGACCCCCTGATGAAAGAATTGGGTGTACAGTTAGTAAAATCCTGGAAGTTATTAGAAGTTGCAAACTTTGGAGTAACATTTGGTCTTGGAGATACTCCTATGATATCCCCACCTCCTCCAAGCACATCTTTTTCTATGATGGACCCATTTGACATGCCAGCCAATGAGGAGGTCAAGGAAGAAGCAACAGTCGCATCCGTCAGAGTACTGCTCAAGAGAAGGAAAAATAAGAAAGAAGATAGATCCCCACTGAATAGGAACCCGAGTCCGAAGCCCATAGATGTGATTAAAGTATATGAAATCCCCTCTTATTTTTATTCTAACAAAGATAATGCTCTGGAGGATCCTGGAGATTTCCCACATAAGCATTGATGACTTCTTCTAGATTGATGATTTGGGGGGTCAGTAGGATTTAGCAGTGGGGGCGACTGAAGAGATAATTCAAGAATAGGAAGCAGGTACTCTTCAAAAGGAAGAAATAAGGGCAAAATAAATATAAAGGAAAATCTAGGAGAAGGAAGAAGAACTCTAGTAGAAGGAGGCTGAGAGAAAAGCTGAAGAAGAAAAAGAACAAGAGAATAAGCGGGCCGAGGAACAACTATTTGCATATGGGGAAATTGTACCCATGGGAAAAACCATACCCCCAGATGCTACATTCCAATCCCCAACAAGTAGTCAAGACCAATCGCCTCCCTCGGACACCCATAGGGGTGAGGCTATCCCAGAGCTTCAACATGAAGCCCAAAATGAACCAGACCAACAACCCTGACCTCTCTTCCCGCCAATAGAAAATATCCTAGAGGATGATGCAGGGGAAAGGAAATAAAGTAAAGGTAATGAGTCTGGAAACAAAAACCAAGATACAACGATGGAGGATCTTGAACATAACCATGGGGATGCTTCAAGTGTGTGGGTAATGATAGGTGGATCATAGGGACTGCCACAATGGTTGGTAGAATCTTGGAGAAGGAAAGATCTGACAAAGATAACAACCCCATTGCCATTGGCCGAGATGTTGGCCAAAATACAAAATATAAAGAAGCCTAAGAAGGCTTGTACCCTTCACACTACCTGGAGGGACCCAGACGAGAATGTGGTGGTAGTAGTGGCAGCCCCACCAGTGGAAAAAGATGAGTTTGAGGTAGCTGCCGAAGACTATGTAATTACAGAGGTTCCCTTGGGAAAAAGAGACCGGACAGGGGAGGTCGATCTCTTAGATGAGGCAAATCGGTCTATCCACGTGCGATATGAGAAAAAGTCCCAGAAGGTAAAGGACTTACAAAAAAAAAAGACAAATATCCTCCGGCTCCTAATAGAGTTGGCTTGACCCCTCTCCTCCACAACACCCAGACCCTCTACATCTAGAATGTCACTCTCATAGGGAAATATAGATGCGTTAAGCATAATGAAAAAGAAAGCACTGGTTGTTGACGAGTGGATAGCTGAACAGATTAGAGAAATAAGGAGCTTCATGTTTGAGACCCTCCTTAATTTCTTCTGATAAAATGACATCTTAAATTAGTTGAAGGTCATCATTCCCTAATTGAAAGAGGAGACATAAAAGTATGAGGGGTGGAAGGATGACTTGGGAGAAATTTTGAACCTTGGGGAGGAAGGTCTAGCAGAGACAGATGTCTTAGGGGATGAACCATATGAGTTCTTGAAGACCCACTACTCCAGACTAGCATTCAAAATCAAGCTGATCAAGAAAATAGTAACTATCTTAGAGGAACACCTTTTTGTGGTCCAGGCCCCCATGGACCAGTATTCATTAGTTATCAAATAAATTAATCTGGTTGATCCACTTAGCCTCGAGATTTATACTCCCATTGATTCCATACTTAGTAAATTTGATAAAGTGGTCGATGCAAAATTATGGCCCTCTAGAGATTTTGATAGCATAGTAATGTTGTGACTCTCCCAGATGGTGCTAAAATCCCACGATGCCACCGTAATGGACTCAAAGTTAAAGGTGAAGGATGCGGATGAAAATGATCATCTTGAGAATGTTGTCAGCTGCCAATATTGCTTGATAGACATGAATGAGGATGATATAATTTAGATCTTGGAGGCCTACTAGAAGTTTAAGGGTCAATAAGTTCTCCAGACTCCATGAATTCCTTTCCTTGGGGGGGGGGGGGGGGGGGGGGNTGATTAACATAATTCTTTATTCTTTGAGTGCAAGCTCCTAGAACCCGTAATTTTAGGGTCCAATTTTGTGTTCTTTACGGTGGTCCACGTTGCTGGTTTCTCCAAAGCCGACCGATCATTGTCCAAGATTTTTTTTCAGTTCTTAGGGATAGGGCTAGAACATTTCTTCTTGATGGTGAAAAAGGAAGGATTGACTACTGCAGATGTTTTTCAGTTCCTGAGGCGTCGCTCCAACATTTAATACCTGACATGCGGTGATGGTACTTAAATATCGGGAGCCAGAAATACATTTATGAGGTGCATGGTCTAAGATGTTTGGGATGCACTATCATGTTTGCAAGCACAAGTTCACTCATTCCAATGACAGATCTCCCGGACCTCTTCCCTTCTATTTTTCTTCTCCTTTTTTCTCAAGTACCTGTATATAGTAAGGTGATTGTGACAGTGCAAGTAGTACCGACTATAAATATTGTAATTAAATGTATGTAAGTAGGTTGTATAGGTTCGAGTCTGAACATAGATAGACTTGTGTATAAATAATGAGTTTGACTCCATTTCAAGGGTCAACAAAATTGAGGATTTTGTTGTCCATAGCGATTACTACTTTTATACTCTTAGAATTAGTGATTATGTTTAGTTTTAGTAAATTAATGCTCCCTTGGAGCCATGGATGTAACCGCCAGTAATGCAAGATTTATGAAGTTAATGAAGGAATGTGAAACCTCTCTTGGCACTATACTTTGTTTTATTTATGATTCTAGAATTAGTGAATGCTTTTCATGTTGTACGCTTCCTTATAATGTCCTCTATTCCAGTTCTCTTACTGATTAGATAAAATACTTTTCTCTGCTATTGATGCATGCTCGATTGATGATTATGTATACATTTGGTATTTGTTATTAGATATTTTATCTATAGTACCAGCTAACCCCATGATATAAATAGTCACTTGTCCAACTAAGCTCCCCCCCGCACCATCGTGACATGACTATTAAGTGCTTGGAGGCTAGGAGAGCTCGCTCTCCGATAAACCTCTTCAGGAAAAGTTGGTCAGTACCCCAGTACCCGATGAAAATTCTCTCCTTGTTGGCGAGGCCTTCACAAAGTCCCATCAACAAGCCTTACTTTTATAATTGGGTTGGGCTCTTTATTAAGCCCTATGTAAGGTAGAAAATGATGTTTATGGACTAAGAGTGTTTTGATACTCAAATCACTTATCACCTTACATTTAATGTTTATAGTGGAGAGATAAATAAGATGTTCCCCTTTATTCTCAAATGCACAAAGGATGGATCCAAATTGATCAACCCAAAAAGGATCAATTCATAAATGAATCAATCTATTGGAAATAAGAATAAAGGAGATCCTAGGTTTTCCTCTTAAAATGTGTTTTGAAATGAATGTAAATGTGTGATAGATTTAGAATCATTAAGGATTTGAATTGAAATGGATAGGAGGAATGCACTAACCTTGAAATATTGCAGATCAAATAATGGTGTTTTCTGAGGTCTGTAGCCTGTTTCTGTAAAATCTGAAGCTTGATTCGGAATAGAAATGCAGAGACGGATAAAACCCAAAAATATTTTTCTGATCTGACACCATCTTGAGAAAAAGGTCGACCTTGACCCACAAATTACACCCTTGAACCAATAATCTCGACCTTGACTTTCACAGGTCTGACATAAAATCTGTTCACGGATCCTGAAAGTTGGCCGAAAAGGGTATCTAGATTTGCCCTCAAATCTGTAGTCCTGAACCTGTACCTACAAGAAAAATAGGTGTTTTTTGGGGGAGGGTTTTTCCTTAGTCAAACCCTAATTTAGGAATTAACCTTGAAATCAATAAAGTATATAATGCTAGCAAGTAGTATAATTGAATCTAAGAATGAAGCTATGATATTGAATAGGTATTCCAATATAATGCAAATGTAAGCAAGTATGTAAATATGAAAGCTTGGACTCAATAGATACCATAAAAATCCATGATTTTATGCTTGGAATCCACCTTGAAGAGAATGAATAAGTCTTGAGGATGCACAAAGGATCTTGAAGGAAGATCACACCGCCATGATGGCTAGATCTAGGGTTTGAATGATGAATCTTGAATGCTTGAACCAAATCCCTTCAAAGGCTTGAGAGCTTGAATCCTTGATATTCAATGGAGGGCTTGAATTCTTGAGAGGAAGACTTGAAAACCTTGAAATCTTTGAAACATGTAGAACAATGGATGCTTGAACTTTTTGCTTGATTTCACTTGGAGAGAATTAGTGCTTAACTTTTAACTTAGAGAAAATGAGAGGAGAAAGCTTCCTTTTATATGAAACTAGGGCATAATCTTCTAGAGAGGATGACATAGGAGAATTAAATTAAAATTAGAACCATGCCCCTAGAAGTGGACCTATATTAAATATAATTTAGGATTTTTCACTTCAGAACCCAAAACAACCGACCCAAAAGCGGGAAAAATGAATATTTGATGACCTCCGGCAGCTGACAAGCTTCAAGATTTGAAAGAGGGACCCAGGTCAAGGTCAAGGTTGAACCTAACCTAGGTCAAGGTTAAGGTCAACCTTGACCTATGTTAAGGTCAAGGTTGACCTTGACCCAGGGGGTCAGAACCCCTGGAAAATATGCCAGGTGGGATAGAAGGTTCCCGGAGAGGCCCAATCAGGGTCCTAAATAGACACAAAGTAGGGGATGATGCAAAAATGAGGGGAAGATATGACGGTGGTAAAAAAAATCCCCCAATGAGGGCTAAACATTCTTAACATGGAAGTGCTTCCATTTTAATATGATAAATTAAGCCCCCACTTTAGCGAAAGTATGGAAATCGAACATGCTTTTGGTAAAGTTAGAAGAAAGACTCTGGTGGATCACAACGAGGTAGAACATCACTAGGTCAATGAGCCCCTAGACTAAGGATTCTAACTCAACATACATGTATAAATATATGGAAGTAAAGAGCAATCAATCATAGGAAATATACATGACTACATAAGCAAGACAAGAACAACACTATAGATAACATAGCTTCATGATCTAATCCTACTAGCATGAAAGCAAAAAAAGAGAGAAAAGAGATAGTGATTACCTCACCTAGTAAGATTCCCACCTTACTATGAATCACCAAGGAGGGAGAGCCCAACATGTTCACCCATAAATTATGCTTGTAATTGTAATGCGTCTTCTAACGGCTTTTGAAAATATCCATAGATCCACATTCTTGTATCACTATGAATATAAAATGCGTGTCTTTTCAGGATTTAGAAACTTATGTGTGTTACCTTCCAAGGATTTAGAAAATAAAAGTAAAAATGCGTGTCCCTTCAAGATTTAGCAAATTATGTGTGTTACCTTCCGAGGATTTAGCATGTTGCAAAATGTAAATTAATGTAAAATATAGTACAAGGGAGACCCTATATATGCCCCCCTCCTTATCATGACTACCCACTAGGTAGGATAAGGAAGAGAAAAGAGGATACCTACTTCACAAGGTAAGGAGATAATAAGTTTAACAGCAATATAAACTATATCCTTAGCAAAGAGTATTGACCCTTACTTCTAAGAGCATAGATAATCGTGAAATGGATATGTCGCACATGGAAAAAGGATTCTCAAAGAGAAAGAGATATTATCATCAATACCCCCACCGTAGAGGAGTGCTTAGGATAAAATGTCATCTTCTAAAGAAAAGAGGGACCAAAGATTCAATCACCAAGCCCCCTGTGATGAAGAGGAAGAGGAATCTCAGAATGAAGGAGTCAAACTCTAACCAAAGGAAGGGCAAGAGTTTATCAAAATCATAGTTTGAAAAATAAAGAAGAGGTGATGACCTAGGACAATCACCTCTCGTATAAGATGGTATCCATAGTAAAAACATAAATATTTATAAGAAAATAATGTTATATGATAAACAAATTCCACTAGGTTAAGGAAAGTAGATCCTTAGATAGAGGAAGAAAGAGAATACCTGGCCCCCTAGGGGTGATAGCAAGTGATATATCAAATTATATCAAGAAATGTTGTTGTAGAAAAGAGATATCATCCAAGAAGTGAAAAAGTAACCCTTATGAGGGATAACACACTATTTAGTTTCCAAGGTGAGAGATTTATCAACCATGGAAACCCAATGTCAAACAATGAAATATGTTATGATCAAGGACATAGATCCTTAATGCAAACCAAAATTTTCATGTATGTTGGATATCAAATAATAGATAGATACTGCTTAACCAAGGGAAAAGTGGATATCAGAAAGATAGAGAAGAAGGAGATGACATCCTTGCTCACCAAGAGTAGGAACAAGGATGAAAGGGGACCTATTATATTTCTCACAATACTATGCAAGACAAGGAGCCCCCAAAGATTAGGCTAACATTGTTTACATAATATGGAGTTCCATAATAGGAACATAAATGTTATTTAGAGAAAATAGGATTGAAATATAACTCATTGCCACATGATATATAAATGACTTTACTATCAATAAGCTGCCTAATCTTATAATGTAAAGCTTGACATTCATTAGAGTGACCATTAAATCTATGATAGAAACAAAAAAGGAAGAATCTTCAAGTATAGACTACATTTGTTTTTTTGTTTAGGTCTAGTAATCATCTTAACATGAAAGAGCTTAGGCAGAACAAAATCTTGGTCAAATTCCTTCATAGGGTCATCATGTTTTGAAATTTTATTTGATATGTTGGTATTATTTATGTGTTGTTGAGGATTAAATCCCAATCCATAAGAATGCTCATGCCCCCCCATTCTATAAGGGAATTTGAATTCCCTTATTATGCTTAGCACATCCTTGACTATGGAATCCTTGTTTAACTATTAAATGATAACTATGACCATAACAAGAAGCCATATGAAAAAAAGTCAATTGAGCTTCAGTAGTCACTATGTCATTATTAGTATGTTCGATAAATTCACAAGAAGGAAAAATAAAGAAATACATCCTAGGAGAAGATGGGGTAGGAGCTTGATTCTTCGTAGGATCATCACTAAGAGGGAGAGCATTAAGGGAATTCATATCATTCTCCGCTAATGTCTCATTACTGGAAGAAATCCCAAATGGAGGTAAAAAATCTATAATGTTTTCTTCTTTCTCTAAAATTTCTACATAAGGAGAGTGTGTTTTAGAAAAAGATTCATCATCATGTATGAATATGTCATCCATTAATAAATCACCCTCTTGTATCAAATAATCTTCACCAAGAGGAGATAAATCAATGTCTTTATCCAAGGGTTCATCCCAAAAAGTAGAATCAACCATAATGGCTTCATGAGGAAGAGAGTAATCAACATCCAAATCCAAGGGTTCATCCCAAATAGGAGGATTATCCTCCCTATCAATAAAGCACATTGTAGGAGTGCATAAAGCTTGATCCATAAAGGGGGAAGAATTATATTCTAAAGTAGGCTCATAGAAAAGACATATATTAGGAGAAGTAACATCTATCCTTAACTCACTTCTATGGTAAAGGTCAATTGAAGAGATTGTAGAGGAGGATAAAATAGAAATAGGATCAATGGAGATATTATTTGAACAAATTTCATCCTCACCTCCATGTACCTCATTAGGGGATCTATCCTCTTTAGCAACAAAAGTCTCATCAAAGTATTCAAAACAAAAATCATACATGTTGAACACAATGAAAAATGTAAATGTTTTTGTATTTTTAAAGAATTTTTGTGATTTTTATAAATTTTGAAATATAAATGAAAGATCATAAAAGAAAACCTACTTCTATATGCATGCACGATCTAATATGAAATGAAAATCTAACACCAAAAAGAAAGAGTTGTCTATCGCGGGTTCACCAAAATGTAAGGTAGAAAATGATGTTTATGGACTAAGAGTGTTTTGATACTCAAATCACTTATCACCTTACATTTAATGTTTAGAGTGGAGAGATAAATAAGACATTACCCTTTATTCTCAAATGCACAAAGGACATATCCAAATTGATCAACCCAAAAAGGATCAATGCATAAATGAATCAATCTATTGGAAATAAGAATAAAGGAGATCCTAGGTTTCCCTCTTAAAATGTATTTTGAAATGAATGTAAATGTGTGATAGATTTAGAATGATTAAGGATTTGAATTTAAATGGATAGGAGGAATGCACTAACCTTGAAATATTGTAGATCAAAAAATGCTATTTTCTGAGGTCTGTAGCCTGTTTCTAGAAAATCCAAAGCCTAATCCGGAACAAAAATGCAGAGACGGACAAAACCCATAAATATTTTTCCAATCCGACACCGTCTTGAGAAATAGGTCGAATTTGACCCAAAAATGTCACCCCTGACCCAATAATCTTGACCTTGACCTGCATAGGTCTAACATAAAATATGTTCGTGGATCCTGAAAGTTGGTCGAAAAGGGTATCCAGATTTGCCCTCAAATCCGCAGTCCTGGACCTATACCTACAAGAAAAAGAGGTTTGTTTGTTTGGGAGGAGGGGTTTTCCTTATTCAAACCCTGATTTAGGAATTAACCTTGAAATCAATCAAGTATAGAATGCTAGCAAGTAGTAGAATTGAATCTAAGAATGAAGCTATGATATTGAATAGGTATACCAATGTAAGAAAGTATGTAAATATGAAAGCTTGGACTCAATAGAAACCATAAAACTCTATAATTTTATGCTTGGAATCCACCTTGAAGATAATGAATAAGTCTTTAGGATGCACAAAGGATCTTGAAGGAATATCACACCACCGTGATGGCTATATCTAGTGTTTGAATGATGAATCTTGAATGCTTGAACCAAATCCCTTCAAAGGCTTGAGAGCTTGAATCCTTGATCTTCAATGGAGAGCTTGAATGCTTGAGAGGAATAATTGAACACCTTGAAAGCTTGGAAACATGTAGAACTATGGATGCTTGAACTTTTTGCTTGATTTCACTTGGAGAGAATTAGTGCTTAACTTTTTACTTAGAGAAAATGAGAGGAGAAAGCTTCCTTTTATATGAAAATAGGGAAAAATATTATAGAGAGGCCGACATAGGAGAATTAAATTCCAATTAGACCCATTCCCATAGAAGAGGATCTATATTAAATATAATTTAAGATTTACCACTTTGGAACCCAAAATAGCTGACCTAGAAATAGGAAAAATGAATTTTTGATGACCTCCGACAGCTGACAAGATTCCAAATTTGAAAGGGGGACCCAGGTCAAGGTCAAGGTTGACCCTGACCTAGGTCAATGTTGAGTTTGACCTTGACCCAGGGGGTCAGAACCCCTGGAAAATATGCTAGGTGGGATAGAAGGTGCCCGGAGAGGCCCAATCAGGGTCCTAAACAGGCACAAAAGTAGGGGATGATGCAAAAATGAGGGGATGATATGATGGTGGTCAAAAACATCCCCCAAGGAGGGCTAAAATTTCTTAACATGGAAGTTGTTCCATTTTAAGATGATACACCCTAACATGCAGAGTTCAATTTGTTTGAGGATCTCACTAAGAGAGTGTTGGTATGGGTTCATCTTCCTAGGCTCCCACTTGAGTTCTAGAGAAGCAATATTATTGGCTTGACTTATCTCCTACTTAGAGAAATTGTTGGATCTGTGATTCACATTCAAGTTAGGAAGGCAATCCATTTCTCCCAAATTTGTATTGGAATTGGTTTAAAATACCAATTTCTAAATTTTGTAGAAATATTTCTTGGATTCTTTTCATGGATTAAGTCACTTAATTAAAAAATTCTTTAGTTTAAATGTCTAATTTGGCATGAGTATGAAAATTTACAAAGGAAATGTACTCATCCTAATCTGGTAGCTAATGTGGCTAATGCTCTTTAAAATTCAATACTTAAGGTTGAAAAAGTAAAGGCTCCTTTCGTTGAATGGAGTGTGGATATGGAACAATTTTTTCTAGTTAAGCCTTGTAATTTAAGGAGAAAGGATAGAAGAGGACTTTGAAAGATAAGTAGAATGATGAGACATTAATCAATTTGATGCATTAAATGATATGATCTAGGAAGAGAGAATTTTATTTTAGTTTTCTTCTAGTGTTGGGTTTTAGGTGCATTTTTAAAAAGGATATTTATAATGATAAAAAACATTTCTTAGGTGGATCTATAGGATGGGTTGTTGGATACATATTTACCATCTCAAACTCTATATGTTCCAACAACAAGTTGAACTCTTGTTTGGAGGGATGATAGTTTCATGGTGGATACAATATCTCCTTTAGTAATGGAGAGTACTGATATTGGTAAAAATAGTGGTGTTCCTTAGACCTTTGGGTGCATAAAAAACACCTTAGGAAGGATCCTCTAGAAAAATATTTGAAGGCGGGACATAAGACAAACCAGGTGAAGGTGAAGTAAATTTTATGAGATATTGATGAAATATGGGCTAGTGAAGCCTATTGAATCCCACTTATCTCAATCTCATAAATGATGGTCATATATTGGAATGAGGGGTATGAATGTAATTCATAGAAAAAAAAATTTATTCAATAGTTAATTGACTCTCATTCTCTAGACATTTTTTAAATTTTGGAAACCAAATTGACTGTGAATGACTTGTTAAAAATAGCTCCAATAATTTGGCCTCATGGATCTTTTCAGTGTGTTTAGGAACATGGTAGCTCTAGGGGTATTTATGTTTATTGGAACCTAAAGAATATTTTTAATCTATGATGCATTTTGATCCACTCCTCTATCTCTTTAGTTGCTTCCAGTTTACACTCTTTGGAAACTTGTCTTTTAACTAATGTCTATGCTCATAATGACCTCTTGTGTAAGTCAAAAATTTGATCTTACATTATACTTACTTGATCTATGGTTCACCTTCTCCCTTGGATTTTAGCTAGTTACTTTAATGTAGATTCCAGTTTGGAAGAAAAAAGAGGTGGTTTAGCCAGGTTGTACCATATTGCTAATCTTTGTAGAGGTAATATGGATTTCTTGAATTTAATTGATGTGAAACATAATAATGGAATTTTCACCTAAAATAATAGAAGTGGAGAGGGGGATATTTCAAAGAAGCTTGATATATTTCTTATTTCCTTCTATTGTTTGGTTGATAGGTGCACTACTAGGTCTAAGATTTTAGATTGGAGAGGTTCAGATAATTGACTAATAAAACTCTTTACTATTTCTGTCAGGGCCTCAAAAATCCATCCTTCAAGTTTCAAATTATATGGTTGTATGTGTATAGGCTATGTTTTGTACACTCAATAACGAGGGTTAGTAGCACCAATTTGCAATGGGGAAATCAACCGCTTACTAAGAACGAACCTACGAACAATAAAATGACAAGCAATCAAGGAGGAATACAAACGAATGCAAACCAACAAAGCTCAAATCTTCTATTGTCTCTCTCTAGTCCTTCTAAAATGATGTGTGTGTGGTGCTCAGTATTGGTATCAATAGTGGCTATGACTTGGGAGCATCGGGAATATTATATTCATTTCGATCACAAGAATGCTTTGAATGTCTTTAGCAAGAATCCTACAGAGTAAGGGCGCATGAAATCTTGAAATCCTAGATCCTTCAAATGGTTATGAAGGGTTCATTATATAGAATATGGAAAATGATTTGAATGGTTGAGATTGATCCCAGAGATTGGAGAATGAATGGTTCAGATCAAAAGGAACTGGAGAAGTAATTAGTAAACTCCACCTCTTCAAGTAGGAGAGAAGAAGTGATATTTTAGTTAACTGAGGAGCAAGAAGTAAACTCCACCTCTTCAACTTGGAGAGAAGAACTGATGCTTTAGTTTAACTGAGGAGCAACCAATAAAATCCACCTCTTCAACTTGGAGAGAAGAGATAAAGTTTGGTTAACTGAGAAGCAACTAGTAAACTCCACCTCTTCAACTTGGAGAGAAGAGGTAATGTTTAGTTAACTGAAAAGTTGACCATGAGTTACCTTTTTGAACTTGAGAAAGTATTTAATTGATTTTTGTAATTAAATTATTCAAACATGTGATAACTGAATTTTTTTAATTTAGAATTGAATTATTGAGTGAAATGAAATTAATTTAATTAGAAGAATTAATTAACAAGTTTAAATATTTAAATTTAAACTTTAGGAAATTGAATTTAATTAATTAATGAAGATTATTCGATTAAGGTTAATTAATTAAATAAAATTAATTATTTGATTAATTTTGGGGATATGATTAGATGATTTGGGGAATGAATTTAGAATAAAATAGATGATTAATTAAAGATTAATATCTATTAATTAATAGATGAAAATTAGTGTTTGTAATGTAAGGTCACAAGTTTGTCCATTTTAGGGTGTCTACAATATGAACTCTCTCTTTAGGATGAAATGACTAAATAATAGAAGAAATTGAAGCCTACTTATGGCAGGAATATATGTACTCTTTTATTAAAAGATTGAAGTATGTGAAATATAACCTCAAGAATTGTAATATACAATGCTTTGGAAACCTTCAGGATAGTTAAATTTTATCTCAATCTCATCTTTATCCTATTACATTTTTTTATAAAAACCAATAATTTACTATGGAATTGAATAGAGAGGAATCAATAGTTGTTAAGGAATTGGAAGAATGTAAGCCTCGTGAGGAGATTTTTTGGAAGCAAAAGTATCACATTGATTGGATTCAAGAGGGGGATAAGAACACTAATTTTTTTACATAACTCCGTAAAGATCATAAGAAATTATAATCTTATTACCTCTCTCTTGTACTATAAAGGTGCCTGACTAATATGAATGGGAAAGATTTTGAGGGAGGCTTATTAGTATTTCTCTACTATATTTCCTAACGACTCCCACCAAAATTTGATGAGGAAACCTCTATTCTAGATCATATTCCCTCATTGATTTTTAATGAGATGAATGAGGCCCTTATTCATCCCATCTTGTTGTAGGAATTGGAGGAGGTTGTCTTCCATATGAAAAAAGTAAGGCCCTATCTCTTAACAAATTTCCTATTGAATTCTATCAACAATTTGGGGAGATAATTAAATTGGATCTTTTAGAGATGGTTCAAGAGTCACATACGAATAATCAAATGTTCAAATCTAGGAATTCTACTTTTTTGGTCCTTATTCCTAAGAAAGATGATGAAAATAATTTGGATAATTTTAGGCTCATAGCTCTATGTAATGTGGCCTATAATATTATCACTAAGTTGATGGCAAAAATACTTAGGTCATGCCTAAAATATTTGTTATTTGAGGAGAAGGGAGGGTTTGTTGGTGGTAAGCAAATTCTTGATGGAATTTTTTATTGCTATGGAGGCTATTCATTCGATCGCATCCTCTAAGGAGAAGGAAATGTAAATCAAACTTGACATGGTAAAAGCATATGATAAATTCAAATTGTCATTCTTACAAATGGTTATTCTGGCTTTTTGGTTTTGGGGGATTGGGTTAATTAGATCTTGAGTTGTGTTACCTCCTTCTCCTTCTCAGTTCTTATCAATGGGGAGCCTTAAAATTTGTTTAATGCTTGTAAATAATTTCATTAGGGGGATAATATTTTTCCCTATATATTTATTATCATGGCTAAAGGATTCGGTAGATTTATTCAGTCTTGTGTTAGAAAAGGTTTGGTTTAGGACTAGAGTTAGAGAAACAATTTTCTTCCTTATTGTTTCCTTCCGTTTGTGGATGATATTGCCTTGATGGGTATGGATAGACTCAATGGACCAAAAAAACTTAGGAGAGTTTTGGAAACTTATTGACTTCCTCAGGCCAAAACATTAATGAAGCTAAATATTCTATATTCTTATTCAATACCCCTTAACATATGCACTTCAAGATTTCTTGGATTCTTAGATTCCAAATTATCTCTCTTCCTCTAGTTTATCTTGGGATTCCCCTTGTTTTGGGAGCTGAGCATAGGGTTCTTCGACATGAAGTTTGGATAAGATTCATAATAAATTTAGGTATTGGACTTGTGAATGAATTTTATCTACTAGGATAGTGATTCTTTTGAAGTTAGTGGTACATGTATTTCCTATTTACAATTGTTTCGTATAGGTTGCCCCTTCTAGAATTTTTAAACAATTTGATGCTCTTTTTTGTTAATTTATTTGGTCTTGAAATTTTCTCTTGTCAAAGTAGGGATTGGTTAAATGTAACTCAATTTGTAGGCCAAAGTAAAAGGGAGTTATTGGTCTTAGTTTTGCGGGTGTAATTGGCCAAGTTTTAGCTACTAAGTTATACTAGCAGTAGTGTACATGTTAGGATTATGAATGTGGTAGAATTGTTACTCATAAATACCTCTTAGGTGTGAGTATCTATAATGTGCCTCAACATAGCCTTATGTATAAAGGTTCTATGATTTGGGAAACACTCAAAAGAAGAGAAAATATTATCAATGAGGGCCTCTTTTTGATTTCTAATAAGGGTGTTGATGTTCTTTTCTAGCTTGATTCCTGGGAGGTCATCCCCGTATTATTTTAAAGTTCCCCATATCTAACCTTTGTGTAGCATCTTATCTGAAGTTTGTTAGAATAAGGTAGAGGATTTTATAACCATTAATATTATGGGTTAGTTGGATGTGATTTTTGGAAAGTTCCTTAGGACTGATCTATGGGTGGCATAGTAGAAGATTGTCAAGAACTTGCCTAGATCTTGGCAGGAAGGTTATGTAGATCCCTTGAAGGGATGAATGCTTTTGACAAAGGTTCTGATCCAAAGGGTAAATTTTTTTTTGCCTCAATTTATTTAGAGTTGGACACGTAACTAAATGGTTAGGTTGTTGTGCCTTGGTGGAAGCATGTCTGGAATAAATTATCTTATCCAAAATATAAATTTTCTTGTACCTGGTGGCCCAAAATAAGTGTCTTACCCAAGAGAATTTGTAAAAGAGGGGTTTCCATTATCCTTCTATCTATGTTCTTTGTTATAATAGTGAAGAATGCAGTTTACACCTCTTTTTGCACAATGAATATTCTAGCGAGATTTGGTATCAGGGGTGGTAGTTGTTGCATCATGCTTGTGTTCATGAAAATTCTTTAGTTGAATTCTAGGAAATTTTGGATAGAACTACATCTAAGAAATATTTTTTTCAAGTGGCTTGGGATATCAACCCTAATTTTGTTATTTAGAAAATTTTATTGGAAATAAATCACTAGATATTATAGGATATGTCCTGATTCTAAACTAGTGGAGGATTATTTGTGGCGAAATATTACTAGTAGGCTTTAGGAGACTATGTCTACTAAATGTGACATTTTTGTAATAGTGGATCCTACTGAATTAGCTATTATATGTTTTATAAATATGACATTTTGTTTTTCATTGATGTCAATGTTTTTCAATGAAGTATTGGTGGTAGACTTGTTAAAAGGATGATGTGTTGGTAGACCTATTGGTATCTTGTCTATGTTGTTGTATTTAGACCAATCAGTTAAGTATGGGTAGAAATAATCATGATAGTAATAGAAAGATGATGTGTTGGAAGATTTGTTGATATCTTGTCTATGTTACTGTATTAAAATCAGCCAATTAAGTATGGGTAGCAAGAATCATGATATTAAATGCTTGAATAACATATATATTTTACATATGTGTTCCTTGGGTCTAGAATATGTTCTAACAATAATTTCTACTATGTTTCAAATACTACTATTGCGATGATGGATTCTCTAGATACTCTCTTATTATGCTCCCGTCTAAATAAATTATTGTTTTGAATTAGTGTACCTTCATGGTAATATCACTACTTTCCAAGTGGTGTTTAGTTTGGTTCTGAAGAAGTCTATTAGTTTTTTGTTGATCATAAATTTCTTTGTGATGTCATTGATTCCATTCATCATTCCACTACGCACCCATAGCTGAGGCCATTGTGGCACATTATCTAATCTGACCACTGAGATCAATCCCCACTTAGCCTTCGTCAACTGGACCTGTAACTCCATTATAGGCGGCCAGTGCTCCCTCGAACCCAGTGGTGGGTACTACTCCTACAAGATCCAAAACACACCACAATCATGTCAATTTATTCTTCTTCAAGCCTAACCCATCCCGGATTGGGGCATCATGCCCCTAGGTCTTTTACCGACCCATCCCCAGCCCCAACTGGATCTTCCCTTTCCCCCCTCCCCTGGAATCTGCCCTTTTGGCACATATGTTAGTTTGGGCAAAGATGCCAGTTCCTACATCGGCATCTCTGAGATTCTTACTTCCCGACTGTTGTCTGCGAAGACGCAGGTCCGGGTCTGACATCTTCACAGATGCTAGTTTAGAATTGTTGTCTGTGTAGACGTGGGTCCATGGATCAACGTCTGCATGGACGTCAATTTTGGAACTGACGTCTCCATTTCAGGCCCATTTTCCCCCTAATTAATGCACCTACCCATTCGCAAAAGCATTAAAAAATTTCAAAGCAATAAATGCAAGGCTAAGGTCATGCTACTCACCAGCGTCAACCACTTTGCGATTCATCTATGGAACCTCACACACTTTCCCAACTACCCCTTCAACCTCTTCTCAACCATTTTTCTCTCTAGAGCTCTTTTCTTCTTCAAGTACTATTCATAAATGACCTAATTCCCCCCAGCCCCTCTTATAGCCCATGTTTTCCACAGAAAACTTTTCCTTTTCTTTTTTCATTGCTTTCTTCTCCCACTTGTATATTCTTGTATTCCCAAACCCGTTGTATAACTCAAAATGCATAAAAATTCCAAAAAAAATAAAAAATTGCAAAAATCCTAAAAATTGAAATATACCTCAAAAATTGCAATAAACTTTTCATTCCTTCTGCATCACTGTGTATTTTCATTTTTTTTGGTGACGCTTGACTCCTGCAACTGCAATAACGCTTTTCACCAAATCAATTTTGAGACCGACTCTCCTTGCTCCTCATCCTTTTCACAACTTTTGCTAGCGCATATCTCGATCAAACACCAAATCCAATCTTTGCCTGTCAAAATGCATCCTTCCGACGTTGGATTATAAATCCTTCATCACATAATCTTGTTCATGGAAAGAACTTTGGACTGAATAATTGCTTGGTAATAAGGCCTTTTTGTTGATTTTATCTTTTTGTGTCAATTAAAACCTACTCATCACCACCTCGATCTGCTATATCTTGGTGCGTCATGACTGGCAGCTACTGATGCATGTGTCTTTGCATTGTGCTACGTCTCAGAATCTAATCCATGAAAAGAAATACTATCATATTTTTTTTCTAACACTTGATTCATACCTCCTTTTGCAATATCAAAATCAGTTGTGCTCTCCACAATTTAACACAATTGAATCCCCAAGTATTGCATCTCCATACTTAGATGCATTTACACTCATTCTTGCATCATGCATTTTGGAAGGCTTCTATTTATTCACTTCTCTCCCTTCCTCTTTCTTCCTATTGCATCCTTTTTTGAGAAAATTCCACACACGCTTCTCTTCGAGGGGGCACAACCTTTTACTGCCATCTCTCTAAAACGACTCCTAGAAACCAACTTCCTCTAGGGAAACTTATTTTCTTGTCTTTGATGCAACATCACTTGCGACACCATGTCAAAGAGGGGCAAATGTAGACGTCCAAAAAATATTAATATTAAATTCCCTTTTATTCATCTAACTATTTAATTAAATTAATTAAATAGTTTCATTTGCGGTATTTATATACAAAATAAATACTATCCTAATGTATTTTATTTAAATACATTTCCCCTTACAAATATCCTTTTTAATAAATCCATATTTATTAAAAATCCTCCACTAGCCTAAAAATCCTCTAAACTTGGATTAAATTAATATAATCCTTTCCTCACCTTTTGCTAAAAATACTTCTTGCTAATATTCCTCTAATCCTGACTTAAAATGTAATTTACCTCTAATCATGTACACAATTCCCTTTGAATTTTCTACCCTAACCCTCAATCCTAGCCATTCATCTCTTTTCCACCTCTTAATCTCAACTGTCCATTCCCTTCACAAATATATAAAAATAGGCCTTCCTCTCTTGCATTTCATCTCTCACATTGTTTTTGCATTGGTATTATGCTCATTTTGCTTTAGAATTGCATAGTGTTATCATGCTTTTAGTTGTTTCTTGCTTAAATAATCTAGAGATCATATGCTAGAAAATTGGTAAAAGAATCATAGCTTCAATCTTGCATTGCTTCGCATTCATAGTAGCTTAATCTTCACATCTTGGGAAGCTTTTGAGACTAGTTGTTCCATACTAGCTCTTGAATCCTTCCCCCATCCATTCATCTCGCATTCATCTTATCATTTCACTTGGGGATTTTGAGTATTGTGTTTGAGAGAGCACATTCACACCTCCATAAGAGAGCAAATCAAACAAGCCTCTTGGGTGCACTTGTTTTAGGCCCTATCCAATGATATGTGGATAATTTTGTTGTTTTCATGATTGTTTTATGTTATTTGAATCTTTTACATGCTATCCCTCTAAAGGTTTGATGTTTTAGTTGATGATTGTAGGCTGAATATTTCCTCGTATACATTAATATCATAACATATATATTTGTATATTAAATAAAATATATAATATATATATATATATATATATATATATATTAATATTAAATATATAATATTGATGGGCTTTATTGTTTATCAAATGATGTTGTAGATGGTATTTTTGTACATGCATGCAAGCTAGGGCTTTTCTGACCTACATTTATCTATTTTTGTTGGCTATGGTTTAGGGTTTTTAGTGGTGGTGAACGCATGGGGAAGTTTGGCATGGGCATACAAGCTGGATGTGTGCCATTTTTGGAATTTTCTGGTGCATACTTTTTGGTGAGTGTGGGGTTTTTCTTTTGATGATAGGTCTATTTTTTTTCCACACTCTCATGCTTGAGCTATGTGAATTTGATTTATTTTGGAGCTTTCTTCTTTTTCTAGTTGGTGGGGTTTTTCCCCATAGCTTTATTTTTTATTATTGGCTCAGTCTGGTTTTGGTCAAGGTTGAAAATCTATCCATGGTAGAGACTAGGGTTTCTACAAACTTATTGACCTTTGGTAGTGTATCATCTTAAAATGGAAGCACTTCCATGTTAATAATGTTTAGCCTGCCTTAGGGGGTGTTTTTGACCATCATCATATTGTCCCCTCATTTCTGCACCCTCTCCTACTTCTGTGCCTGTTTAAGATCCTGATTGGGCCTCTCCGAACACTATCCATCCCATATGGAACATTTTATAGGGGTTCTGACTCCCTGGGTCAAGGTCTACCTCAACCTTGACCTAGGTCAAGGTCGACCTCAATTTTGACCCAAATCCTCCTTTCCAGTTTGAAAGTTTGTCGGCTATCGGGGGTCATTAAAAGTTTATTTCTCGCTTCCGAGTCGGTAGTTTTGGATTCTAAAGCGACGAATCTTAAATTATATTTAATATAGGTCCTCTTCTATGGATATAGGTATAATTGGAATTCAATTATCCTATGTAGGCCTCTCTAGAAGATTGTGCCCTAGATTCATATATAAGGAAGTTTTCTCCTCTCATTTTCTCTAAGTCTCACTAAGTGATATTAAGCATCAACTAAGTGAAATATGAGAATCCATTGTTCTACATGTTTTCAAGCTTTCAAAGTGTTCAAGTATTCCTCTCAAGAATTCAAGTTCTCCATTGAAGATCAAGGATTCAAGCATTCATTCCTTTGAAGGGATTTGGTTCAAACAATCAAGATTCATCATTCGAGCCCAAGATCTATCCATCATGGTGGTGTAATCTTCCTTCAAGATCCTTTGTACATCCTCAATATTCATTCATTCTCTCTTCAAGGTGGATTCCAAGCATACAATAATGGAGGTTTATGATTTCTAATATTGAGTCCAAGGTTTCATATTTACATACTTGTTTACATTCAAAATACAATTGCATATCTATTGAATATCGTAACTTCATTATTAGATCTGCTTTTACTACTTGCTAGAATTCCTTATTTCAATTATTTATTTCAAGGTTAATTCCTAAATTGGGGTTTGACTAAGGCAAACCCCTCCCCCCATCAAACAAACCATTTTTTCTTGCAGGGACAGGTTCAGAATAGTCAGTTGGAGTGTAAATTCAGATACCCTTTTCGACAAACTATCAGGATCCAGAAATAGATTATTTGTCAGAGATTTTATTTCAGAATCAGAGGTCGATTCTGCCCTAGGTCAGAATCATAAATTATGGGTCAAAGGTGACATTGACTTGAGGGTCAAAATTGGAACTGTGCTAGATCAGAAAAATATTTCAGGGTTTTGTCTGTCTCTGCATTTCTATTCCAGATTTGGTTGCAGATTTTTCAGAAACTTAGTGCAGACCTCCAAAAACAACATTCTTCAGATCTATAACATTTTGAGGTTAGTAATTTTCTTCAATTCATTTCAATTAAAGTTCTTAATCTTTCTAAATCTATCACACATTCTTTTCTATAAAACAGAATCTAAGGTCTTCCTCTTTACTTTCATTTCCAATCGATTGATTCATTTATGCATTGATCCTTCCTTTGGCGTTAATCAATTTGGATCCTTCCTTTGTGTATTTGAGGTTAAACGGAAAATATTATCTTCCCTACACATATCTTATACATTACATATTTACCCCTTACATTTCAATAAAAATTCTAATTTCAAATGTAACATCCATTTTATAGTTTACATTAAGGTAACATTCTATTTCTTATGTTATAGGTAGTATGGGCTCGACAAAGCCAAATTCTTTCATGCATGAAAATGCTATAGAGCATTTGCACAAAATTTGATTTATTGATGGGTGTGTTAGAATTTGAAGTTGATACTTTCTAATGGTGTTGTAAATAATGTCAACATACTCATATCTCATCTTTTGTTGTATCATTTGTTGTGTACTGATAGATTGGCGTATTCGTTGGAGTATCTATTGTATCGATTGAAGTGTTTGGCGTGTTCACCGATAGCTTGTGATCCCTGGAATCTACATTATGGTAGATTGTATGTTTTTGGTTTGATCCTATATAGATGTGTTTTGGTCCCAACTTTAATTTTGTAATGTGTTGATTATATCCGTTGGAATCATGTACCTTAGAGAAGGTGTTGTGTAGCGTGGAATGTTGTATTGGTCAAGTTGGTCCTCATTTCATTCCTTACCACTGTGGGAATGTTCTAGTTCCACCTATTTCAAATTGTGTATCCAACCTTGTGGATCTCATAGTTTTGTATAAATAAGGTATGAACATAAGCAAGGTAGAATTATATATGTGTGTGTGCATGTGTGGCTTATGTGTATAGTATATGTGAAGTGGCTATGAATTCATGCGAAGGAGATATGTGTTCATGCAGAGAAGTCTATAGATCTTAGAGGTGAATTCTATTCCTTTTAACATCTTCTGACAGTGAGCCCTTGTGTATCAGTAGTGAGCCCTTATATATTGGAAGTGAGCCTCTTGTAGTGAGAATTTATGGCAATGAGATTTTGTGTCGAATCACCTTTCAGTGTCACCTTAACATCTGTTTTAACATTTCATGAGAATTATATTCTCTATGGTTTTACCTGTGTGCTAAAATGTTGACACACTTCTATGAATCATTCCATCCAAGGTTTCTCAAGAATGAGGCCTCAAATATAGACTCATAGCTCTCTAGTCATAGAGTACAAAGGTTTGAAATGGAGGCCCTCAGATTGACCTAGTTAGTGCCTATGCAAGTACACCATTAAATGAGAGATTCAAATGCATGAAAAATGAGATCTACTCTATATGATTGCAATGCATGAAAATAAATTAATCTAAATGATAACAATGCATGGTTAATCTATGAAAGGAAATACAAATGCAAGTTTAATCTATGAAAATAAACATGAATCTAATCTACATGAGTAGCCATGAATGCAAGAAGAAGTAGACAAGAAGAGAGAAGTTGCAATATCCAAGCTCAAGTGCTCAAATCCTCCTCCAAAATTGCTCTCCAAACCTGCAACATAACAATACTTAAAAATTCTATATCCTAGAATGAGAAGGAGAGAGCTCATTTTAAAGGAAAGTGAACGGTTGAGATTAAGAGGCAAAAAGAAATAATCAATGGTTGAGATTAAGAGGCAAAAAGCCCACCACTTAGGAAGATGTGAAGAAAAAAGGATTTTTTATTTAATTTATTTCCTTTTTCATCAAAAGAAGAGCTTTAAGTGGGGATTTTTATTTATTTAATTAAAGAGGGGTTTTCTTTCAATTAAATAAATTAGAAGAATTTTATTTAATTAAATGAGGGAAATTGAATTTAATTAAATAAGAGGAATTTTATTTAATTAAAAGGGGGAAATTTACTTTAATTAAATAAGATAAATTTTATTCAATTAAAAGGGAGATTAAATCTTTTAATTAAATAAGATAAATTTTATTTAATTGAAAAGAAAATTAAATCTTTTAATTAGATTAAAATGATCAAACCTTAGGAAATATTGAAATAATTGAATTAATTACAATTTGATCAAGGAAATTGATTTGAATTGAAAATGTTCCAAAGCATTGATTCAAAAAATTGATAAAATAATAAAATGATAAAATGGGGCCCAAAGTCTAGGCGACCATTTTAGGGTGCATACATTACCCAGCTTAGGGTTTACACATAAAAAATGGTGTTCTTTGTTTCAGTGTTCTTGTGCATTTCATGTTTATATTTACTATGGATGTTTAATGTGATAAATCAAAAAATCTTAAGTTTTTATTGGATTTGTTTAAGTGTTAATTGAAAGAGATAGAGTTTTGTAAATTTGTGTGGGAATAATTGGATCACCCCCCTCTCATTTATTTGGCATGTTTAACAATTGGTATAACTAGAGCCTGGTTCCTCGGTGAAGACCACTTAAGGTAAATCCGATGGCACACAAATTGACTATTCCTATGTGTAACATATAAAAATGTAACATAAGAAATATTACATAAGAAATGGGATGAGGGATTTAATGTATGATATGAAATGGATGTTTTTACATTTTAAATTAGAATGTTTATTGAAATGAAAGGGGTAAATAAGATGTTCCTTTTATCCTCAAATACACAAAGGAGGGATCCAAATTGATTAACCCCAAAGGAAGGATCAATGCATATATGAATCAATCATTCAAAATGAGAATAAAGAGGAAGACCTTAGATTCTATTTATAGAAAAGAATGTGTGATAGATTTAGAAAGATTAAGAACTTTAATTGAAATGAATAGGAGAAAAGTACTAACCTCAAAATTTTATAGATCCAAAGAATGCTATTTTCTGGGGTCTGTATTGAGTTTCTAGAAAATCTGTAACCATATCTGGTACAAAAACACAGAGATAGATAACACCCAGAAATATTTTTCCGATCTGAGACAATTCCAATTTTGACCCTCAAGTCAATGTCACCATTCACCTAGAATTTCCGTTTTTGACCTAGGGAAGAATCAAACTCCGATTCTAACCTAAACATATCTGACAGAAAATCCATTTTTGGGTTTTCAGATCCTGATAATTTGTTGAAAAGGGTATCCAAATCTGCACTCCAATTCTGTGTTATGAACCTGTCCCTGAAAGAAAAATGGCTTGTTTTTTGGGGGGGAGGGGTTTTCCTTAGTCACACCCTGATTTAGGAATTAACCTTGAAATCAATAATTGAAATAAAGAATGCTAGAAAGTTGTAGAAGTAGATATAATAATAAAGTTATGATATTCAATAGATATGCAATTGTATTTTGAATGTAAACAAGTACGTAAATCTGAAAGCTTGGACCCAATATTAGAAACCATAAACCTCCATGATTGTATGCTTGGAATCCACCTTGAAGAGAGAATGAATGAATCTTGAGGATGCACAAAGGATCTTGAAGGAAGATCACACCACCATGATGGATATATCTAGGGCTTGAATGATGAATCTTGAATGTTTGAACCAAATCCCTTCAAAGGCATGAATGCTTGAATCCTTGATATTAAATGGAGAGCTTGAATTCTTGAGAGGAAGAATTGAACACTTTGAAAGCTTGAAAATATGTAGAAAAATGGATGCTTGACTCTACTTAGCTTGGCTTAATATCACTTTTTTGTTTCTTAGATAGTTGATGATTCGTACTTAGATAAAATGAGAGGAGAAAACTTTCTTATATATAAATCTAGGGTACAATATTCTAGAGAGTCCTACATAGGAGAATCAAATTCCAATTAGACCTATATCCCTAGAAGAGGACCTATATTAACCATAATTTAATATTCATCACTTTGAAACCTAAAACATCCAAATCGGAAGTGGGAAATGAACTTTTAATGACCCTCGGCAGCTAACAAACTTTTAAACTAAAAAGGGGAACCCAGGTCAAAATTGAGGTTGACCTTGACCTAGGTCAAGGTCGAGGTTGATCTTGACCCAAGGAGTCAGAACCCATGGAAAATGTGCCAGATGGGATGGATGGTGCCCAGAGAGGCCCAATCAGGGTCCTAAATAGGCACAAAAGTAGGAGAGGGTGCAGAAGTAAGGGGACAATATGATGCTGGTAAAAACACCCCTAAGAAGGGCTAAACATTCTTAACATGGAAGTGCTTCCATTTTAAGATGATACATTAAGCCCCCACTTTAGCAGGATTATGGAAATCAAACATACTCATGGTAAAGTTAGAAGAAAGACTCTGGTGGATCGCAATAAGGTAGAATATCACTTAGTCAAGAACATGAGCCCCCAGACCAAGGATTAACTCAACATACATGAAAAAATATATGAAAAAAAAGAGAAATTAATCATAGACAATATACATGACTACATAAGCAAGACAAGAGAAACACTATAGATAATATAGCTTCATGATCTAATCCTACTAGCATGAAAGTGAAAGAGAGAAAAAAGAAAAAGTGATTACCTCACCTAGTAAGTTTCCCACCTTACCATGAATCACCAAGGATGAAGAGCCCAAAAGGTTCACCCATAAGCTATGCTTTTTAATTGTAATGTGTCTTCTGACAGATTTTGGAACATCCATAGATCCACATTCTTGTATCACTATGGAATATAAAATGCGTGTCTTTTCAGGATTTAGCAACTTATGTGCATTACCTTCCAAGGATTTATCATATTGGAAAATGTGTATCTCTTCAGGATTTAGCAACTTATGTGTGTTACCTTCCAAGGATTTAGCAAAAAAATAAAAAATAAAAATAGAAATGTGTGTCTCTTTAGAATTTAGAAACTTATGTGCATTACCTTCCAAGGATCTAGCATGTTGAAAAATGTAAACTATAGTATAAGGGAGACCCTATTTATGCCCCCCTCCTTATCATGACTACCCACTAGGAAGGATAAGGAAGATAAAGAGGATACCTACTTCACAAGGTAAGGAGATATCCATCTTAACAACAATATACACTATATCCTAAGCAAAGAGTATTGACCCTTACCTCTAAGAGCATAGATAATTGTGAAATGGATATGTCACATATAGAAAAAGGATCCTCAAAGAAGAAGAGATTTTATCAGCAAGACCCCCACCGTAGAGGAGTGCTTAGGATAAAATGTCATCTTATAAAGAAAAGAGGGACCAAAGATTCAATCATCAAGCCCCCTATAATCAAGAGGAAGAGGAATCTCAGAATGAAGGAATCAAACTCTAATCCAAAGAAAGGGCAAGAGTTTATAAAGAACATAATTTAAAAAATAAAGAAGAGGTGATGAGCTAGGACAATCACCTCTCATATAAGAGGGTATCCATAGCCCAAAACATAAATCTTTATAAGGAAATAATGTTGTAGAATAAACAAATTCCACTAAGCTAAGGAAAGTAGATCCTTAGATAGAGGAAGAAGGAAAATACCTTGCCCCCAAGGGATGAAAGCAAGAGATTGTAAGACTAGAAAAAGGCATTTCAACATATATAGGAAACCACAAATCCTAAATAGTATGCTAAACCTATCTAATCTATCATGAAAGCTATCTGCAAGAGGAATTCATAAACATAAGCATAAACACTTAAAAACCCCCCTTCAAAGGAAGCTCCCATGTCCTTCTTTCTTCTCCATCATGAGATTGATGTTTCTCTTTGCACACACACTTTGCACAAAAGCCAAATTTTGCTAATGAGAATACTAAAAGATTTCTAACAATTCTTGTTGCTCTCAAAATCTTTTGGTTAACCTTGAATGAGAGAAATAGCTCTCAATTTATAGGAAATGAGGATCAACTAGGTGAGGATTGCAAGAATCCATGAATAATGAAGATATTTTGTTGGTGAGATGTTAGGAAGCATGATATGGGGGAGATCAAAGAAGGAGATATTGAAAATATTTGTGAAGCACCTTAATAGGGATGAGAATACTCAATTAAGGGATATGATATTTAGGTAGGATTAGGAATCATTAATCAAATGAATAATTCAATATTCTCAATACTCTTCAAAATCAATAATTAGATTTATGAAATTATGAAAATCTCATAAATTGAAATTAGCCAATTAATTAATAAAAATTAATTAATTGTTGGAGACTTAGGGAAAAGGGAATAAATAATGTTTATTTATTTATTCAATTAGGACCTAGGATAAACTATGGGTTATTCATCCAAAGGGGGAAATTAGTGGATTATAGGTTGAATTGAAGGTGTTGATGTCGAATTGAAATGATTTTGATGATATTGATAAGGTTTAGGATCAATTTCGAGGTCTCTGGAATAGTTTAGGAAAATCATGAGGCATTGATGAGCTTTGACAATGCACCCACGTAGTGATGTTTGGAAATGATTGAAAAGCGACAATGAACTTTGATGGTGTCGTAAGATTGAAATTGAAATGGGGAAACATTGATGATCTTGGACAATGTTCCCAAAATGAAAATCAGAAATAGTATTGAATTGATATTGATAGATTGATAGCAATAACACTAATGATCTTTGATACTTCTATCAAATGGTTGATTAAGGGATACGAAGCATCGATGATATTGGACACTACTCCTGAAATGATGAAAATATTGATCAAATTTGGAATAGGGTTTTGATTGGTTTGGAAATTGGGTTAATTAGGCATCGGTGATCTTGGCCAATGCCCCAGAATGGTCGGAATGAGTCCAAACAATTCTGCAAGTGATTAGGAATAGAATAGAATAGGTTTGAATCAATTTAGGAAGGTATGGAATGGTTTAGGATCAAATAGGATTGGTTTAGGATCGAATAGGATCGGTTTAGGGTTGATCGGAAATGATTTGGGAAATGATCGATTTGGTAAAGAGAGTAGAATTGTTTGTAAATAATTGAACAATTTTGCAATATTCAATCATCAAAAAAAGACATAATGTTGTCATATAATAAAGATCATATGTGCAACATAAAGGAATAATTAGGTCGCAAAACAATGTTTCAATTGTAATGCTAAAAATATTAAAACACGTAGACCAACAGGCTCAAACCATTTTGAGGTGCCTACATTTTGCCCCTCTTTGATATAATGCGATTATGAGCATTGTGTCAAAGAATCCTAAAGAAAATAGCATTAAAACAGGCCCCAGTGATAGTGGGATACATAGGTGCCCCCTCGAGAAATCATCCAAAAAATGTAAATGATAGGTCGATTTGTTGACAATGTCGAGATGGATCCACATCAACAATCAGATAAAAAAATAGGGTTCAAACGCAAATGATATAAGGTTTAGAGTGTCAAAAGAATCATGACCAGTAGAAAACGCAAGGGTTACACATCCATTGAGGTAGCCAAGAGGCTATAAAAAGGCTTGGAAGGGGTTTTGGAGGTCATATTCACTCTCACATTTGGAAGAATTGAGCTCTGGAGCAAGGAAGATAGATCGAGTGCCAGCGGAGAATCAATGCGGAGAATGAGTTTGTAGCTACTGAAGGCCGGCCGATACTAGACCTGAGGTGATTACACCTGGGCCTCTTAGTGGTTTATAGCTTTGCATTCTTTTCTAGGTGGTTTTAGGGGTCAAACAGGGTCAAACAAGGCCTACAGAGGGCTCACACATGCCACCTATGCAGGTCACATGCCCACCTATGCAACAAGCGCAGGTGGGATGACCACCTATGCAACCAACACAGGTAGGAGGCCATTCTATGCAGGTGGTAAGACAACCTGCACAGGTGGTCAGAAAGACCTGAAAATGAGGTTCAGGGGTTCCTAAACCACCCTAAATGTCCCTAAACTGGTCAAAACCCTATGAAAAGGTCAAACTTAGGTCAAAGTAGGTCAAAAAAGGTCCTAGGTTGGTCAAGAAGGAACATAAAGTAAAAAATGTTGACCAAAGTTGCATGGTGATCGCAGGAGGAGCTTACAGTTCCATAGAC
Organism: Thuja plicata; assembly: GCA_018584345.1. Taxonomy (NCBI): domain Eukaryota; kingdom Viridiplantae; phylum Streptophyta; class Pinopsida; order Cupressales; family Cupressaceae; genus Thuja; species Thuja plicata. The sequence continues at coordinate 2,239,645 of MU226071.1, read as the reverse complement.
ACGGGAGAGTATACCAGCGTGTCTAGACATACATCATCAACTAAGTAGTCATGAGAGACAGATCCTATCCTCTCTAGGGTTGTACTACATCACATATATGCCTGAGATTAGGCAAAATCAGGGATTGATCACAACATTGGCTGAGCGGTGGCACTTGGAGACTAGCTCATTCCACCTACTGACTGGGAAGGTGACATTAGAGGATGTGTGGCACATCCTTAGGATTTAGATACATGGAGAGCTAGCAGAGTATGACCCTACAACAGGGAGATTGGCACTACATCAGCCTCTTGAGAGTGACGATGATGATCTAGACATCTGCGACTATGAGATTCGATGGGAGACAGTTGCTAGGCAGCATGATAGATTGATTGTAGTTATATGCAGAGTGATTGCATGTCTTTTGGTACCTGACAAACTGGGCCATGGGTTCCCTATTGGCTGGGGGAGGGTCCTCGAGCAGATGATCATGGAGGGGAAAGTGTTCACGTGGGGGCCTTGCATGTTGGCCATGACATACTATCAGCTCCACCAGTTGGCATATAAAGGGGGAATATTGATCAACAGTGGGATCACATTGCTGCTAGTGTGGGCCTATGAGCACATAGCTATGTTTTGACCCAATTCTCAGAGGGTTGTTTTTCTAGATATGCCATATATCTATTGTTATCGAGGGGTGTTTACACAAGGGCCACTAGGGTATACATTAAATTTTTGTCATGAGATAGATCTACTCAGAGATTTTACATGGCGCCCATATAGAGATTTCCCCAAATGGGATGATGATATAGAGCACCTAGCGTACTATAGAAATGAGAGATACCTCATTGGGAGGTTCATCATGGGTCGCATGGTTATTGAGATTCAACTTCTAGAGCAAGTCCACTAATAGTTTGGAGAGATACAGGGAGTACAAACAGGTACAACTTTATTTTCTCAGTCGAGGGCCAAGGCCAGGACATGGGGTGCATCACTCAGGCCTCAGGTAACATATGCAGAGTTTGAGCAGTTACAACCCAGACCATGGGGAGTAGGGGCAAATGTTGCATACACAAGGACCATAGAGGAGTGTGTTAGGTAGTTTTCTGAGCAAAGGCTTGTTCATTTGATAGATCCGGATGTGGCAGTACTGAGAGTGAAAATGCCCAGAGATGAGAGCACCAAGGAGGAGGATTAGGATGAGGAGGGTGACGAGGTGGAGTCAGACAAGGATGATGAGGATGATGAGGAGAGCGAGGAGGAGGATGATGATGGAGACAGGGATCTCAGTGACATGCCGATGCATATGGATGAGGACAGGGATGAACCACCACATGAGGATGACATATAGGGTCCTAATGACAGGTTTGAGGATCAGAGACAGTGCATCATAGAGCTTACGAGCCAGATAGACCAGTTACCATTGGAGAGAGATATAGATAGAGTTTCATGGGCTATAGATCATACATTGTGGACTGCAGATCATGCCTCATGGACTACAAAGTGTGCATCATGGATTGCTGGGCAAGCATTGCTCATAGCACAGATGGATAGGTTAACAACAAAGAGGGGTACAACGATGGCCAGGGCCCATGGGGCTGAGGAGGAGTCATGCCAGTTTATCAGTACCATTAGAGATGTAGGGGTGTCTGACATTATAGGGATGATAGGGGATGCCCGAGAGGAGAAGAGGTACTGGTGAGTGATGTATGAGTGAGATGTGCCATGATATCAGTGGGCACCAAGCTACAAAGTGTCTTCTAGCAGATCACATTCCCGTAGGACACAGAGCAGTGGGGGAGTGTTGGGACCAAGGGGGCCACCTAGATTAGGATAGACATGGCATCAGATAGGGGGAGCCTCATCTTCCAGACAAGATAGGGATTAGGAGGACTAAGAGAGTAGGGGTTGACAGGAGGTCTCTCTAGTAGAGGGACAATTTTGATAGACATGTGATAGATTATGAGCCTATGGGCCTTAGTGTATACAGACACCTTGATTTTTGTACTCTGATACTTTTTAAGACACACATATATATGATATATAGCTGCTTTATGATGCACAGGATAGATGCTTATGTATATGCTTTACTTTCCTGCTATATGATGATGCTTGTATATTGCAATGTATTGACTTTGTTACACAACAATGTATGTTATGGATGAAATAATTGTTTTTTTCTTTTGCTTTTTTGAGATATATGAATGCAAAATGTAAATGTATATTTGGAAATTTTCTCATGTATGGATGAATGAAAATGCACATGTTTTGTTATTTTTTCTATTGTATCAATGCATGTATGCATGATGCACCTATTTTTGATATACCAGACTACTAGACCAAGGTGACTGCGAGGACTGACTGAAGAAGTGTTAGCAGAAAGTGGAAATTAGATGAAGAAATGGTAGTAGAAAGATGTTGGCTTTCAAAAGTGCAATTTTGTGATAAGAGATTATTTTGATATTGCAAAAGCAGATGCAGCGCATCATGGCACAAAAGACAGAGCGAGGAAGTCATCCTTTTGCGTAAACAAACACAATGAAAACACATGATGATCTTCTCCATCCTAAAGGATATAGCAGACATGCCCTAGAATTTCATGAGATCATCAAACATACAAAAAATAAATAAAGCAAAAAAAATTGGTCATGAATCATCCCGGCTACGCTCATAAGTTCAGATAATATCATCGAGTAGCATAGGAACATGATAGAAAAAGAAAAAAAAAATACTAACTGAAACAATGTGAGCCAACAGCCATTCTGATCTTTTGTTACTTGCATTAAATGTTCATTGATTGATAGCTTAGATTGCAAATTGATTGATTTGATAATTGATAGCTTGGACAGATTGATCGATAGCAAAGGTTGAAAGATTGAACAATCCAACTAGATTACATGTTGAAGCTCATTGTTTCATATCACATTTGATTTCATTAAGCACATATTGATGATTCTGCCACTGATGTTGGCAAACATGATGTTTGATTCAAAAAAAGAAGACAAGTATGTACAAATTTATTACAGTTTTTTGAAGAGATTTTGCAATTTTTAGGATTTTTTCAGCATCATATTTGAAGTTTTAGCAATTTTTTTAGGACATTATTTGATTTTTTTGGAATTTTTGCTTATTTGAATTTTTAGGATTTTTTTAGGTGATTAAGATATTTACAATGTGTTATCTCCAATTGGATAGTCGAGGAATCTCATGGGGAAACCACATTCAAGGTCTTTCCCCCAGTTTGAATTCAAATTCAAAGATGCCCAGTGCTAGGAATCTGCCCCCAAACAACAAAGAGGCTATATACAGAGGCCAAAAAGATAGATATACTGGGTATACCAAGGGTAAGACAAAGAAGATCAACTAGTTACAGGCCATAAAGGGGCACTAGGGTCGATGCAAATCAAAATATGTGATCAGGAAAGGACATCAGGATACTAGGTCGAGCCATGATAGACAATGGAGCAACAACTTACTACGTGTGGTGCCTGTTTGCCAGGTTTTAACCATGATACTTGCCCACAGCACCTGTTTACTAGGTTTTCACTTGTGGATGGGATTTTTCTCTTGATTTCTATTTTTGCGTGCCAAGATGCCTATTTACCAGGTTTTCATCAAGGCAACCATTTTTTGTCTTTTTCCCTTTTTTTCTTTTTTCTCTTTTTTGATTTTTTTTGATATTTTCTTAGAAATTTTTGCAATTTTTTTGTACTTTTTTCAAAAAAATTTGTAATTTTTTTGTACTTTTTTCAAAAAAAAATTGCAATTTTTTTATACTTTTTTCAGGATCAAGAATAATAATTATGGAGGTGCATGTTGTTCAGTGCCTCTGGCAATGGTTCTCACTCCAGTGTTGCAAGCTGATACACTCTGTACCCATATGATGCTGTGACTATGTAAGGGTCATCCCAATTTGGTTCAAATTTTACAGCCTTCTCTCTGTGTGGCTGGGTTTTTTAATTAATCTTTAGAACCAAGTCTCTGATCTCAAAATGGTGAGCTCAAACTTTCATGTTGTAACTCCGTTTGAGATGGTTTTGATAGGCTTGCAAGTGTACCAAGGTAGTTTGTCTCCGCTTATCAAGCATTTTGAGCTCATGCAATCTGCAAACTCTATATTTCTCATCCTCAACAATGCCTTGTAAGGATACTCTCAATGAAGGAATTTCAACCTCGAGGGGTAATATGGCCTCAACGCCATAGACTATAGAGTATGGAGTAGCACTAGTGGGGGTGCAAATGCTGGTCTTATAAGCCCACAAAGTTAGATTGAGTTGCAGGTGCCAATCGTGGCCAACATCATTAACGGTATTTTGCAGGATCTTAATGATTGTTTTGTTAGATGCCTTTGCTTGGCCATTGCCTTATGGATAGTAGATGCTAGAAAATACATGACAGATTTTGAATTTCTCACAAAGCTTGGTAACATATTTGTTCTAGAATCAGCTACCATGGTCAGTAATGATGGCCAGAGGGACTCCATAACGACAAATGATATAATTCAAGATGAATATAGAAATTTTCATGCCGGTGATGTATTTCATATGGATAGCTTCCACCCATTTGGTAAAGTACTCAGTGGCCGTGATGATATACTTATGGCCATTAGAAGATAGGGGTGTGATATTCCCTACAAGGTCAAATGCCCATGCAGAAAAGGGCCATGGAGAAACCACTAGCTATAGATCATGTACCAGAGCGTGAATCAAATTTCCATGAATCTGGCACTTATAACATTTCTTAGAAAATTTATGAGCATCATTCTCCATGGTGGGCCAGTAATATCCTACTCGAACCAACTTCTTGGAAAGAATCAAACCATTGAAATATCCACCACAAATACCATCATGGACCTCATGTAAGGCAATGTTAGCCTCTCAAAAATTGAGGCATATGAGGAGGGTTTGGTCATAGGCTCTCCTATAAAGGGTATCACCGATGATGACATAACAGGAGGCTTGACGGACAAGAGCTTGACACTTGTTCTGGGATAAGGTAGGGGATAATATTTGGGTGTGTAGGTAATTGTAAACATCTTGATACCAATGGGAATCAGGACCAACAATGTCACACACGAGCTTAGATTGTGGAATGTTGAATGATGGAAGCAATAGCTGCTCAACGAGAAATTCACATCTCTCTTCATTATTTGGCATGTCGATCATAGATGCAATAGTGGGCATGACATCTACTTGTTTGTTATGTACCCGTGGAAGTTAGCGAAAATTGATTGTGACAAATTTCTTTTAGAGAAAGTCAGCCAACTATTTGTAAGGTACTAGCTTTTCATCCTTAGTTTCATAGTCATCAGTGACCCGTCAAATGACTAATTGAGAATCACCATACACCTTGAGGTGCTGGATTTTCCATTGAATATAAAGTTTAAGTCTAGTGACTAGTGCTTCATATTCAGTGATATTGTTGGTACATGCAAATGCGATTCTATAATATTTTGGTATGACATCACCTTGCGGGGTGACAAACATGATGCCTGCCCCCAATCCATGCCTAGTATGTGAGCCATCAAAGTAGAGTTTCCATTCATTAGATTCAAGGAAGGAAAAAATGGAATCATCTAGAAATTCTAAAAGCAATGGGTGATCATCAAGAACTGGTGCCTTTGCGAGCTGATTTGCTATCACCTGGCCTTTTATTGCTTTTATATCTACATACTCTATGTCAAACTCACTCAGAAGCATGACCCATTTGGCTAGGCGGCCCGTGAGAGCTTCTTTTCCTAAGAGATACTTCAATGGATCAATATGGGACATGAGCATGGTTTTTTGGTGTAGTGTGTAATGTATTAACTTCTGTGTGGAAAAAACCATAGCAAGATAGGCTCGTTCAATGAGTGAGTAGTTTAATTCATATCCAACCAGAGTTCTAATGATGTAATAAATAGCTCTTTCTCATCCTTGTTCATCATGCTATGCAAGAAGAGCACCCAATGCAGTTTCTGTGGCAGAAATGTACAAGATAAATGACTTTCCTGGAATGGGAGGCATCAAGATTGGTGGATGAAATAGATAATATTTTAGTTGTTGGAACAAGTGCTCACATTTCTCATTCCAATGGAAAGTTGCACCTTTATGCATTAGATTTTGAAATGACTAGCATTTATCTATGAGTTATGCAATAAACTGATAGATAGACTGTAGTTTCCCTTGTAGACTTCTCAGCTTCCGTAGAGTGTTTGGCGGAGGCATTTCTAAAATGGGCTGAACATTTTTTGGGTCCACTTCAATACCTCATTGAGAGATGATATAGCCTAGGATTTCTCCAGAAACAACTCCAAAAATTCACTTTTGGGGATTTAAGTGGAGCTTATACCCTTCTATTCTTTCAAAGATTTTGGCTAGAATACTCAAATGATCTTTCCTGGTTGTAGATTTGTAGAGGAGGTTGTCAACATAATCTTCCATCAAGATGTGCATGAAGTCATGGAAGATTGTGGTCATTTCCCGTTGATAAGTTACTCTGGTGTTCTTGAGGCCGAAGGGTATGAAATTCCAATAATAGGTTCCCCAAGGACATGTGAAAGTTGTCTTGGGTTGATCCTTAGGAGCGATTTGAATTTGGTTGTAATCAGAGAAGCCATCCATCAGTGACAGCATCTTGTAACCTGCAGTCATGTCGACAATGATGTCGATGTTGGGCAGAGGAAAATAATCTTTAGGGCATGCCTTATTTAGATCATGGAAATTAGTGCATATATATATGCCCCCAGCGTGCTTTCTAACAGGTACTAAATTGGAAATCCAGTCTACGTAATCTATAGGTCTGATAAAACCTGCATCTAATAACTTCTTCAATTCTGCTTTTACCAGTAGAGCTATTTGGGGATGCATTTTTCTTAGCTTCTATTTTACTAGCTTCACACCTGGCTTCAAAGAAAGGTGGTGAAGAACAAACTCAGGATCTAGGCTAGGCATGTCAGCATAGAACTAGGCAAAATTAATTTGGCATTCAAGGAAGAATCTAACAAATTTGTCCTTCTCTTCTGGTGAGAGTGATGCCGCAAAGTGTGTGATCTTGAGGTTGTTTGGTGTGCCCAAGTTGATTTCCTCGCTCATTTCAATGAGCAATTTTTAATTCTCCTTTGGAGGGGGTATGTCCAGTCTTCCATCCTTGAGTGCCTGAGAGAGATTTTCACCCTTGGATACATCCTTTGTTTTTAATTTTGCATGGTCAACTAGCGCTTTCGGTTTTCACCAGAGGACCTATTCTTTTTATTTTTTTTCTTTTTTTTTTTATAATTTTTAATTTTGTGACTTGAAGATGGAGTTGACTCCCCTAAATATGTAGTAGCAACAAGGTTAATGGAGAACCCTACTTTGCGGTCATCGGATGGCATGCCCTCTCATAGCTCAAAGAATTCTTCTATTACTTCATCATTTTTGAAGCAATCCAAGCTTGGTGATCCTTGCTCATCCCAATCAATAAGCTCAGGGTAGACTAGGGGGATGTCATCGTTAGTGGTGCAGATGTTTTTGTGGCCAAAGGTAAAGGCAAAGATGTAAATATCAGTGTCTTCAGAGACAGATACTTCATGCACTGAAGGTTCAAGACTAGGATCGCATAAAATTCTAGACCAGGGATCAGTATTGGTTACCAAAGGGGGAATTGTGTTAACATATTTGTCTACTATAGGTAGGTCTGCAGGGTCAAGGAAGAAATGATCAAGCTCATAAGAACTAGAGGAATATGATCTCCATTCCCACTCATTTGAATTGGTAGTGTACTCAAAATGGGGAACCTCAGATGCCTTTTCATCATTTGAAACCTCCACATTTTCACATGAGGCCATTTTGGCATTCGAAGAGCCAATTCATAATGGTTTGAATCCAATGTCCAGATGAAGGGGATGACCCTTTGCAACAAGGGGCTCAACAATCCCTTGCTTGTGCATTCCAAGACCACTGTGGCCATCATATCCTATTTTCAGCATGAGTGTGAACCCAGGCTCGTATCTTTCAACAGGTATCTCAGTGGGCTCATGTTCTTGTTTCTATTGATCTTGGAAAATCTAGTTGGATGCATTGTCATATACATGTTCTTCATCCAAACCTCCCCATAGAGTGAACGTAGGTGAGGGAATAACTGTCATGGTAGTTTTGGGTGGTTGTGCTTGCAATAACTTTGGTTTTCCATAATACTTTGGGGAGAGAGGAAGATTCCCAATATGAAAAGCTTGTGCCATGATATACTCTCCACACCCTTTATCTTCAATCTTCATCTTTCCTTTGACCATTTTATCAAGGATGGCTGCATCAATATATTTGGAGGAATTGGATGGAGTAGCTTCATTGTTGGTAGGCACCTATTGTGTGGGCCCTTCTCTTAGATTAGCACAAAATTGGAAAGGGTTAGTATCACCTGGGACGGTAATCTCAGCTCCATTGTGAAACAATTTCAAACATTGATGGTACATAGAGGGAACCACCTTCATGGCATGGATCCATGGGAGTCCTAAGATCATGTTATAGGGAAATTCTAGATCCAGGACTTGTAGTAATGTGTTTTCAGTAACTGGGCCAATTCTGATGGGCACTATGATGACTCCTTTAGAAGGACATTCAACGTCACCATAGGACTTTATTTTGATTCTCCTAGAAGGATCAATGTCACTCTCATTGTAACCAAGATCAAGAATTACCTTCAAAGTGCAGATGTTAAGCCCTTCTCCACCATCTATCATGACTTGACAGACTTTATCATTATGGACAAAGACTTCTAGATGGAGAGGGTCATTATGGCCAAGCCGGTCATGTGGAACATCATCTTTTGAAAAAGTGACATGCTAGGACGCTGAGAAGTGCCCCATCATGGCCTAAAATTGGTTAGTGTCAATGTCGGTCGGAACATTGGACTCTTTCAAAGCTTTGTCAAGGACTTTCTTGTGTTGGGAGGATGTGCACAACAAATCAAGGATTGATACCAAGGCAGGGGTCTTAACCAGCTGATCAACAAGGTTGTAATATGAAGGTACCTTGGGTTTAGATGGTGTGCCAGACACAGTAATCTTGGTATGATGGGTAGCGACTGCACATTGAGGGTTACTATCCCAGAAGGTTAGAGTGGACACACGCAAATTGGCCTTAGAGAAACAATTGATGGTATAGTCATGGTCAGTCTGAGTATAATTAACATTGTTCTTGGAATTTGAATTCAACGTAGAGGCATTCCCCTTTTCATGATCCACCAAATGGTTTGTGAAAATAGTATGGTCAACATTGGAAGATCCCGCCATGGGTTCAACTTCAATCACACCTTGATCAATAAGGTCTTGGAATTTATGTTTTAATTGGTAGCAAGAATTGGTTCTATTTCCCTTTGTCCGATGATAATCGCAATATTTTGTCATCCCACCAAGGGGGTTTTACTATTGGAGGATCACAGATCTTGGGGAATTGAATATAATTGTTTTGCAATAACTACTGCAAGACCAAATGGAGTGGTTCACCCAATGGCGTGAACTATCTTTGTGGTCCATCTTTGTTTCTCGGTGGTCGAGGCTTCCAATTTTGTTGTGCATTATCATTCATTTGTGGTTGAGGTTGTGTTGGAGTTGGCGCTGGAGGCGGTGCTTAAGTCATTTTTTGTGTATTGGTAATTTTAGGTCCTTTGAGACTCACTTTCTATTGTGTCACATTAACTGTCCGTGCATCAACAACACCATCATTTGTGACATTTTTATTCCGAGACCAAAATTTTGTCTTGTCACTTGAAGTGCTCACATTCTGATTGTCCTTGTTGATTTTTAATACTCCTTTTTCAATTAGAGCATCTTCAATGTCAATCCCTTTTTTCATGAGCTTTTGGATGGTGCTTGGTCATTCTTGTACATCATCTCTGGTACCAGATTTTGGATAAATAATCGTATTTGTTGTTCTTCTGGCACATCAAAAGGGCATTGACTCACAAAATTCCTCCAATGCAATAGGAAGGTCATAAATGAATCTCTGACCTTTTGTTTGGTTGTGCATAAGTTAGTCAGCGTAACCTCACTTGATATGTTGAACACAAAATAAGAGATGAATTTGTCGGCTAGTTCTTTCCAAGATCAAATATTGTCAGGTAATTTAGAGTACCACTCCATTTCTTGACCTCCAAGGCTTTGAGGAAAGAGTCGCATGAGGTATGTTTTGTTATTGTTAAGCTCAATCCAAGAAGTATAGAATTCCCGAATGTGATCGATTGGATTGCCTTTTCCTTTGTATTTCTAAAATTTGGGTACTTCAAAATTCTTGGGGAAAGGAGGCATGTAAATGCTTGAATCAAATGGATTATGACATAGGTCTCATTCTGTATAGAGTATCTTTGTGTTCTTGAATTGTAGATCATTATAGTTGCTTCTGCAAGTGTTGGATTTGTCGAAGCATGTCTTCATTCTGCAAAGGCTTCACATATTTTTTACATGTATCAGAACGATGTGTCTACCTAGAAGCCATTAAATTTTGACTATATTCTGAGGCTCGATCTGATTCTGACAATTCAGATGAGATGTCATGGACTGATGCCACATGTTGTCTAGCATGTTGTTGAGGATCTTCCATGTGTTGTTGATTTATTGGTGGAAGATTGTATTGTTGACCTTGTGTCACATAGTACAGTTGAGAAACTTGTTGTTGATATCTTGGTGCATACTATTATTGTTGAGTTTTCACCACATGTTGTTTTTGTTGTGACACATTTTGTTGTTGTGCGACATATGGTTGTCGCTACTGAAGATATGGTTGTTGAACATGTTGTTGTTTTTGCTATTGTTGTCTTTGTTGTTGAGCATAATGTTTTTGTAAAGTATGTTGTTGTTGTTGTATATATTGTTGATGTACTAGATCCTATTTCTATTGAGCATATTGTTGTTGTAGAGCATGTTATTATTGTTGTACATACTGTTGGATATGTTGTTGTTTTTGTGGGTGCACTTGTTGCACCTTTGGACCTTGCACATGATGGGTGACAGGATGGGATTCTTGACCCATCGGCATTGTTGGTTGTTGCATGTTATGATCTTGTTGAAATCCAAGTGGTCCAAGTATCCATCAAGATTTGCAGTCTTGCATTTTTCTGGTTGTACTTGAGACATCATGTTAACTTGGGCTGGAAATTGTGGTTGCACTACATCCACAAGTGGTGCTTGTTGAGCTACTTGGGCTTGTTGAACTTGTTGTGTTACATGTTCTTTTTGTGTCACCTTAGGTGGAATTGGTGTGATATCCACAAGGCTCTTCTTCTTTTGATCTTATAATTGGTTTGGTATAGTTGTAGTAGTCGCATTAGATACATCAAATGTTTGTACCCTTGGTGGTTCATTAAATGGTCCCTTGGATGTTGTTGCATTTGAAGTGCTTCCTAGGAATGTTGTATGTGCTACCAAAGGAGGACCACTTGGTTGTATTTCTTCAAAAGGGGGTACATCTGGCATTTCCCAAGGAAATGTGAATGTTTCATTCAACCCTTTTGGCAATTGATTCTTTAAATCAATCTTCCTATTCTTTTAGGACCTTTTTTAGGGATTTATGTAGCATCCACCGTCTTGGGAGGAGGGAGTGCTACTTCTTAAAATAAAGGATTATCCAATGGTATATACTTTTCCTTTGGAGGAATATCGACAGTTAAATCATTGCGCTATCATTTTTGTGTTACCACCATAGTTGACTCATCGAAGGGTTGTTCTCACTTTTCTCTATCTCGAACCACTAAGGCTTGATTCTCTTCCAAAGTAGATGGTGGGAGATTTTGATATTCCAATAATAATTGTGGATTTTTCTTTCGAATCGCTTTGATATATTGTCTCAGATCTGGAGTCATGAGGTACGTTAATTTCTGCTAAATTTTCTTATTCTTAACGACTTCGTCAATTTCCTCTTTAGGTAAATCTTTGAAGGAAGAAAATGTTTCATGTGAGTCTCCAAAATCCGAAGAGGGACTTGAGGCATTTCTAGGATCTTGATTATCTAGTGGTGGTGGAGGAGGTTGATAAGATCCAAAATTTGTGTTTGGCATAGGTTGTTGTTGCAAATAATTGGGTTGGACTTGATTGATTTGAGAAGTTTGTTGGAATTCCTCCTCAGGTGTAGAGGGAACACTACCTTGGCTAGGTGGCATAGGTACAAAGATTGGTTTGAAGGTTGGGGGAGGTCCCCACTGAATAGTTCCAAAGTTTGGGGAAGCATTTGAAGGATATCCCATGTTGCATATATCATTGCTTGAAGTAGGTCCTTGAGGAAATGTGACATGTCTTGGGTCATAAAATGTTTGATGCACTTCTTCCAATGGTTTCATGTTGATTAGGTCAGTTTGATTATGATATGAAACACCTTGTCTTGGATCAAAAGGTAGTTGTGATTCTGGTTGTGATGTAAACATAGGTAAATGAGGATCTTGTTTCCCTTTGGATGCTTGAGACCTTGTGAAAACTGGCATGATTACTATATGCAAATGCAAGACTTTTTTGGAATTTTGGAATTTTTGGAAATGCAACTTTTGGAAACGCAGGGAACTTATGCAAATGCAACCTAAGGTTTATGCAACTATGTTTTTGTTTTTGTACTTTAACAATTAATCTTTTGAAAGGAGAAAAACCTAATAGCATAACCTCATGAGCTTGAATAAGAATCTTGACTTGGAAAATGGGATTTTTGGAACAAGGGAAAAGTTTGATAAAAAGGCTTAGGTCAAATCCATCATGACAAAGGTGGAATAATACCAATTGATAAGGGTATGGGGTTTGAAATTTTGGGACAAAAGGGGACCAAGTCAAGATCCTATTTTCAACACCATCAAGAAATGCTCTATGATTTGCATACTTTCTAGGATTTTTTTCAAAGTTTTTAAGGAGGATCTAGAAATGAGCTATGTATGCAAGAGAGATATGATTAGGATTTATGAAAAAGGGACTATAATGAGGATTAGAAAGAGTTCTATAATGCAAGGAATTTTTGAAATTAAAAATGCAAGGATATTAGGTCATGAATATGAAATATGAAGGCTATCAAGCATGCCAAGAGGTTCCAAGTGAAAAGTTCAAGGTTCCATATGTTTACTCAAAGACAAGCTGTGTTGTGACCATTTGATCATTTTTGAAGATTGATTTGGAAAAAGTATTCTTTAAGGAGAGTGTTTTAAGATGTTTTCATTTTTATTAAGGTTTGAACACTCACACAAGACACAACATTTAGAATGGTTGTTGTAAAGATTAACAAATACACCACTTCCTAAGGATAGCAAGGACAATATCTATTGAATCCCCACTTGAACCAAATTTCATTCGCTCTTACTAATAGCAGACAACCTAGAATATTGGAGGTACGGGCTCCTTCTTACATGTGCACTCACTTCTCAGGCACTCCAAGCTTCAACTCCCAAGGGTCATCACTTCCCAAGGGATTTTTGTCTCGACTAATAGCCGTGAAAGTGTGGGGCGTCTTAGGTGGTCTCTGACCTTCTGTGCCAATAGATAGAATTTTTTTGGCTACTATGAAATGGTGTTTAGTAAGGGCATCCATTTGGGTGGTTATAGGTATAGCAGATTAGCTCCGTTATGGAGGCCTCCCAACCTACGGAAGTTACGTTCTGTAGGTTTTAATGCACCAAAAGGGTACTGAGGGAGATCTTCTTCCCAGTATAATGCATTCAACACCCTTCCATTGTGAGATTAATCACAATGGCATTTTCTGTATCCCGGTTTGGATGGGCTTGGCTGTAGCCTGTTACCGGTTGGACATCTACTCTCACTGGCTCTACTAAAGCACTTGGGAGGTAGCCACTCTATAAGAATTATATGAGTTTATCTTACACCCAAGATCCATGAAGGAAAGGGGAGAGGATACACTCATATGATTCTTATGGTTTTACAATCTAGAAAACACATTAGACACATGAAACAAAAGGGTTCTTTTCAAGCACCAAAATGAAGTGTTTTCTAACTACAAAAAGAAAGCACAAGAGTTTGGGAAAACACAAGGTCTTCTAAAAATGTCTTGCATTGAAACCATTATTATTCTTTAGTATTTAGTATTCATCCCTCGATTTCCAACATGCTGCACAAAACATCAGTAACACAAAGATCCAGTAGTCTAAGTGCAGAAACAAGTATATGAATGCAGAAATCCAAAAATTTGCTTGAAAAACACCAAATTTACCGCCTGCACAGGAACAGGCTACCACCTACGTATAACTAGGGCACCACCTACACAGGAATAGGCTACCACCTGTGTAGCTTTTGACCACCTGTGCAACACTTGAAACCAAGTGCGCAACTACTGATCAAAGGTCTAAAAAAGAGTAAAAACTTACAAAAATAGAGGGTTTTTTAACATCTAACATGCAATATCATCAAAAACACAACTAGAGTTCCTTATTTATGCCATTTAAGTTGCTTTGAAAATATTTAAGTGAACTTGAAACCCTAACTAGCTTGCATGTGCATCAAAATGGTTTAGGAACACCTTAAGGGAAAAATTTGCATTTGATCCTAAACTAGTTTATAGTTCATTTTAGGTACCTAAATCAGATGTGCATGTTCATTTTATGTTCCTTATCAATTTAAAAAACTTGATCTTGCATGCAATAGTCCATTTCCACCCCTAGTTAGGCTAGATTGCAAGTTTGTTTGAAATTTGAAAAAGTTTGATTGTATGAAACCCTAGACTAGATGAGATTCATTTTAAGAGCCCAAATACAAATGTGAATGTTCATTTTAGGCCTGGAGTTTTCAAAGTGTGAGGTTCATTAACCATATTAGGGTTCATTAACCAAATTTAGGGTTCATTTGAATAGTTTAGGGTTCATTTCCACCTTAAAGAAGATAAAAAGCAGAAGGGAAAGCTTAAGATGCAGAATAGCTTCCTAAACATGAAAAAAGTGATCCTAAAACCTAAATGAGGATCCCATATGACCAACTGTGTAGGTAAGAAGACATCTGCATAGCTTTGGGCTCCAAGTGTGCAGGTCTGGATCCCACCTGTGTAGGAACAGTGACCACCTGCTCAGCTTCAGTAACCACTTGCGTAGCTCTCTTCCAGAACCTGAAAAAGACACAAAAACAATTGTTTTTATCAGTTAAGCATGTTCGCGTCAGGTTCACCATTTTTAAGACTAAAAAAAGGCATTTTAGCATATATAGGAAATCACAAATCCTAAATAGTATGCTAAACCTATCTAATCTATCATGAAAGCTATTTGCAAGAAGAATTCATAAACATAAGCATAAACACTTAAAAAACCCCCTTCAAAGGAATCTCCCATGTCCTTCTTTCTTCTCCATAATGAGATTGATGTTGCTCTTTGCATAAACACTTTGCACAAAAGCCAAGTTTTTCTAATGAGAATACTAGAATATTTCTAACAATTCTTGTTGTTCTCAAAATCTTGTGGTTAACCTTGAATGAGAGGAATATCTCTCAATTTATATGAAATGAGGATCAATTAGGTGAGGATTGCAAGAATCCATGAATAATGAAGAGATTTGGTTGGTGATATGTTAGGAAGCATGATATGGGGGAGATCAAATAAGGAGATATTGAAAATATTTGTGAAGCACCTTAATAGGGATGAGAATACTCAATTAAGGGATATGATATTTAGGTAGGATTAGGAATCATTAATCAAATTAATAATTCAATATTCTCAATATTCCTCAAAATCAATAATTACATTTATGAAATTATGAAAATCTCATAAATTGAAATTAGCCAATTAATTAATAAAAATTAATTAATTGTTGGAGACTTAGGGAAAAGGGAATAAATAAAGTTTATTTATTTATTCAATTAGGACCTAGGATAAACTATGGGTTATTCATCCAAAGGGGGAAATTAGTGGATTATAAGTCAAATTGAAGGTGTTGATGTCAAATTGAAATGATTTTGATGATATTGATAAGGTCGCAGAAATAGGCTACCACCTACGCAGGAACAATGACCACCTGCACAGCTTCAGTAACCACTTGGGCAACTCTCTTCCAGAACCTGAAAAAGCCACAAAAACACAAAAAAATTTATCAATTAAACATGTTCACATCAGGATCACCATTTGTAAGACTAGAAAAAGGCATTTTAGCATATATAGGAAATCACAAATCCTAAATAGTATGCTAAACCTATCTAATCTATCATGAAAGCTATTTGCAAGAGGAATTCATAAACATAAGCATAAACACTTAAAAAACCCCCTTCAAAGGAATCTCCCATATCGTTCTTTCTTCTCCATAATGAGATTGATGTTTCTCTTTGCACACACACTTTGTACAAAATCCAAGTTTTGCTAATGAGAATTCTAGAAAATTTCTAACAATTCTTGTTGTTCTTAAAATCTTGTGGTTAACCTTGAATGAGAGGAATAGCTCTCAATTTATAGGAAATGAGGATCAATTAGGTGAGGATTGCAAGAATCCATGAATAATGAAGAGATTTGGTTGGTGAGATGTTAGGAAGCATGATATGGGGGAGATCAAATAAGGAGATATTGAAAATATTTGTGAAGCACCTTAATAGGGATGAGAATCCACAATTAAGGGATATGATATCTAGGTAGGATTAGGAATCATTAGTCAAATTAATAATTCAATATTCTCAATATTCCTCAAAATCAATAATTAGATTTATGAAATTATGACAATCTCATGAATTGAAATTAGCAAATTAATTAATAAAAATTAATTAATTGTTGGAGACTTAGGGAAAAGGGAATAAATAAAGTTTATTTATTTATTCAATTAGAACCTAGGATAAACTATGGGTTATTCATCCAAAGGGGGAAATTAGTGGACTATAGGTTGAATTGAAGGTGTTGATGTCGAATTGAAATGATTTTGATGATATTGATAAGGTTTAGGATCAATTATGAGGGTTCAGGAATAGTTTAGGAAAATCACAAGGCATCGATGAGCTTTGACAATGTGCCCGCGTAATGATGTTTGGAAATGATTGAAAAGCACCGATGAACTTTTATGGTGTCGTAAGATTGAAATTGAAATGGGGAAACATTGATGATCTTGGACAATGTTCCCGAAATGAAAATCAGAAATAGTATTGAATTGATATTGATAGATTGATAGCGATAACACTAATGATCTTTGACAGTGTTATCAAATGGCTGATTAAGGGATGCAAAGCATCAATGATCTTGGACAATGCTCCTGAAATGATGACAAGATTAATCAAATTTGGAATAGGGTTTTGATTGGTTTTGAAATTGGGTTAATTAGGCATCAGTGATCTTGGACAATGCCCCAAAATGGTCGGAATGAGTCCAAACAATTTTGCAAGTGATTAGGAATAGAATAGAATAGGTTTGAATTAATTTAGGAAGGTTTGTAATGGTTTAGGATTGAATAGGATCATTTTAGGATTGAATAGGATCTAATAGGATCGGTTTAGGGTTGATCAGAAATGATTTGGGAAATGATCGATTTGGTAAAGAGAGTAGAATTGTTAGTAAATAATTGAACAATTTTGCAATATTCAATCATCAACGAAAGACACAATGTTGTCATATAATAAAGATCATATGCGCAACATAGAGGAATAATTAGGTCACAAAACAACATTTTGATTGTAATGCTAAAAATGTTAAAACACGTAGACTAGCAGGCTCGAACCATTTTTAGGTGTCTATAGGGATATACCAAATTATATCAAGAGATGTTATAGCAAAGAGATATCTTTAAAAAACAAATGTCCTAGAAAAGATATCATGAATGATTATGAGCGAAGGAAGTATGTACCATAATAGAAAATTATAAGGATAGAATATAGAAAGAATAACCAATTAAACTAAAAAAAAATACATGCTAAGAGCATAATGGCTCCTAGAAGATTGGAATGAAATACTTCTTACCCCCCAGTTAAGAGACAAGAGGAGAAAACATATTATCTAATTTATAGAAGAACGAGGGGAATGCCCTATATCAAAATTATGAAGAAATTATAATACTGCATGGGAATGAGATATAATTCCTAAAGAAGCTCTTTCTCTAACATATAGTTTTAAATGCACACAATCAAAAAGTAAATGTTTATTACTATAATGAAAATGACATTTGTATTTAGAGAGAGCATTTTTCTACATGGGTTTAAAGATTTATTTCTTAGAATTCATTAACTGGACATATACTTTCTTAGCGACATCTTGAGGAGTATTAGGGTGATCTAAGGAAGGTGTTGGAAGAAGAACATGAAGAGGAGGATGATAGTTAAGGTCAGCCACCTTGAATTGAGAAGGAGGGAAACCTATACCATGCATATCTTGTTTAGGGGATGAAAATATTACATAAGAATTGAGACGAGGGATTTAATGTATGATATGAAATGGATGTTGTTACATTTGAAATTAGAATGTTTATTGAAATGAAAGGGGTAAATAATATGTTCCTTTTATCCTCAAATACACAAAGGAGGGATCCAAATTGATTAACCCCAAAGGAAGGATCAATGCATAAATGAATCAATAGATTGGAAATGAGAATAAAGAGGAAGACCTTAGATTTCGTTTATAGAAAAGAATGTGTGATAGATTTAGAAATATTAAGAAATTTAATTGAAATGAATAGGAGAAAAGTACTAACCTCGAATGTTATAGATATGAAGACTTCTATTTTTGGGGGTCTTTACTGAGTTTCTAGAAAATTTGCAACCGGATCTGGAACAAAAACGCAGAGACAGACAAAACCCAGAAATATTTTTTTGATCTGACACAGTTCTGATCTTGACCCTCAAGTCAATGTCACCATTGACCTAGAATTTCCAATTCTGACCTAGGGCAGAATCGACCTCCAATTTTGACCTAAAAATATCTGAAAAAAAATCTATTTTTGGATCACGATAGTTTGCTAAAAAGGGTATTTGAATCTGCACTCCAATTCATTGTTTTGAACCTGTCCCTGCAAGAAAAATGGTTTGTTTGCTGGGGGGGAGGGGTTTGCCTTAGTCAAACCCTAATTTAGGAATTAAACTTGAAATCAATAATTGAAATAAAGAATGCTAGCAAGTAGTAGAAGTAGATCTAATATTGAATTTATGATATTCAATAGATATGCAATTGTATTTTGAATGTAAACAAGTATGTAAATATGAAATCTTGGACTCAATATTAGAAACCATAAACCTCCATGATTATATGCTAGGAATCCACCTTGAAGAGACAATTAATGAATCTTGAGGATGAAGAAAGGATCTTGAAGGAAGATCACAACACCATGATGGATAGATCTAGGGCTTGAATCATGAATCTTGAATGTTTGAACCAAATCCCTTCAAAGGCATGAATGCTTGAATCCTTGACCTTCAATGGAGAACTTGAATGCTTGAGAGGAATACTTGAACACTTTGAAAGCTTGAAAAAATGTAGAAAAATGGATGCTTGACATGACTTAGCTTGGCTTAATATCACTTTTTTTCTTCTTGGATAGTTGATGATTCATACTTAGAGAAAATGAGAGGAGAAAACTGTTAGAAACACTAAGAGGGGGGGGGGGGGGGGAANGGGGGGGGTGAATCAGTGTTTATCTTATTAATTATATTTTAGCCAATTAAACATATATCAAATGTGCATCCAAAGAAACATAACATAAGAACACATAACACATGATATGATTATGAAGAACCTTGATCAGAGGAAAACTCCGGTGGGTATTAGTACCCACAAAATATTGTACTAGGTATAATGAACCTGTTAAAGTTTCTTTGCCCTGTTAGAAGCAGTCTTTACAAATTGAGTACAATGACCTGGTTAAGGGTCTGACCCTGTTAAGAGTCTTTTACAATAACCCTATTAGGGGTGGTGGACTCACTATCCAATAAGATGAAGGCTACAACCCTTTGAATGTTGATATGCACTATATCAAAAATGAATTGTTGTAGTGACACTGTTGTCTGATCAGTTCCATGTATGCATGGATGCTCTTACTTCTTCAAAGAGCTATATCATCTTCTAACTTCATTATACTATCCCTCTGTAACTTCTTCTTACACAATAATTGACTTCTCTTACACGCTGCAACATAACAATACATTACATACTTATATCTTTACAAACGAATAGGCACGACCCAAAACATAACACTTAGTCGGCCTCTTAACAAAATATACAATGCTTCCAAACAAGTTGGCTCAAGTGTGTTTACAAAAACATTAATTACATCATAAAAAACTTATAACTAAAGGTGCATAGCCTTAGCATCACAAAATAATACACACTGATCAAAACAGTAGTCGACTTCTATGCTCTATATTCTGGACTGTTTCCTGGATTGCAGTGTACTAATCTGTCTGTAACTTTTTCGTACTGATGTTTCATACTCTGTGCATTTGGATATAGCATTTATATACATCATAGAGTATATATCTAAGCATGCATATTCTGGTGTGATCTCTAACACGCACGCTGATGTGTTGATCACTGTATCTGTCTAACTGCTCTGTATTCTGTACTTAGTCATTTTATCTATTAAGTTATCTTTGACAGAAACTTAGTATGACTTTGTTGCCATGATTGACAACACAAAAGAATCCATGCTTCCTCAGGAAGTCAACTTGCCAAAAATCTCCCCCTTTGTCATTTATGGAAACAAAGGAATGTGGCTAAGTTACTCAAAATGACTTCATTCAAAAATTATTGTATATCATAACTTAATGATATATACATATATACTACTCAGCATATACACATTCTATACTACTCCCCCTTTGACATGAATGACAAAGGTGTGGAAAAAAATTTTAAGTCTTCATACTTACTCCATATATACATCTGGGTACACAACTTGAAGAGACTGAATCTCTTTCTGCCAGAATGCTTTCATTGCATCAAGTGTTTGGAGGTGCGCGCATAAAGCATATGTTAACTTCTCCATTTTCACCAGATCCAAGCAAGGACCTTTTTCATAAGTTTGCATTGTATCATCTATCTATTTGATGTTCTCAATAAGAACTGCTAATGAAGGTGCAAGTGCATTTCTCAACTGAGTTTGTCTAACTCTTATCTTGCTTATTTCAAACTTTGCCTTCTCAATTTTGTCCAGTTGTCCTTGGTAGACG
>MU226071.1:2157074-2202973 GCA_018584345.1 Thuja plicata | reverse complement strand
CCTGGTTAAGGGTCTGACCCTGTTAAGAGTCTTTTACAATAACCCTGTTAGGGGTGGTGGACTCACTGTCCAATAAGATGAAGGCTACAACCCTCTAAATGTTGATATGCACTATATCAAAAATGAATTGTTGTAGTGACACTGTTGTCTAATCAGTTCCGTGTATGCGTGGATGCTCTTACTTCTTCAAAGAGATATATCATCTTCTAAATTCATTATACTATCCCTCTGTAACTTCTTCTTACATAATAATCAACTTCTCTTACACGCTGTAACATAACAATACATTACATACTTATATCTTTACAAACGAATAGGCGCGACCCAAAACATAACACTTAGTCAGCCTCTTAACAAAATATACAATGATTCCAAACAAGTTGGCTCAAGCGTGTTTACAAAAACATTAATTACATCATAACAAACTTATAAATAAAGGCGCATAGCCTTAACATCACAAAATAATACACGCTGAAAAAAATAGTAGTCGGCTTCTGTGCTCTATATTTTGGACTATTTCCTGGACTACAATGTACTAATCTGTCTGTAACTTTTTCATACTGATGTTTCGTAATCTGCGCGTTTGGATATAGCATGTATATACACCATAGAGTATATATCTAAGCACACATATTTTGGTGTGATCTCTAACACACACGTTGATGTGTTGATCACTGTATCTGTCTGACTGCTCTGTATTCTGTACTTAGTCATTTTATCTATTAATTTATCTTTGATAGAAACTTAGTATGACTTTGTTTCCATGATTGACAACACAAAATAAGCCATGCTTCCTTAGGAAGTCAACTTGCCAACAAAAACTTCCTTATATATGAATCTAGGGCACAATCTTCTAGAGAGGCATACATAGGAGAATTAAATTCCAATTAGACCTATATCCCTAGAAGAGGACCTATATTAAATATAATTTAAGATTCATCACATTAGAACCCAAAACAACCAACCCGGAAGCGGGAAATGAACTTTTAATGACCCCCGGTAACCGACAAAATTTTTAATTGAAAAGGGGGACCCAGGTCAAAATTGAGGTTGACCTTGACCCAGGGAGTCAAAACCCCTAAAAAATGTGCCAGATGGGTTGGATGGTGCCCGGAGAGGCCCAATCAAGGTCCTTAATAGACACTGAAGTAGGAGAGGGTGCAGAAGTGAGGGGACAATATGATGCTGGTCAAAAACACCCCCTAAGGAGGGCTAAACATTCTTAACATGGAAGTGCTTCCATTTTAAGACGATACACTATGTTTGATGGATCAAACTACAATTCATGGAAAGATCAAAGGAAAGGATACTTGGTATTGGTTGGTTGCAAGACATGGAAGGACGTAGATTAAAAGTATTTTTTTCCATAGAATGGACCAACTACTCTAGATGAAATTATGGAATATGTAGAAAATGAAAAGTAGAGGTATGCTATTACTAGTTCTTTATCAAAGAATTAATTGGATAGGGTTATTTATTTAAAGACACCTTATGAAGTTTGGGAAAATTTGAAGGAAATTTATGAAGGAAATGATAGAGTCAAGTTGTCTGACAAGTTGACAGCTAAGAGACATTATGAGAACTTAAGAATGGAAGACGGTGAAGATATTAAAATATATTTTCAAAGAGTTGAGAATGCAGTTAATGAAGTCAAGAACCAAGGAGACACTATTACCGATGAAGACTTCATGTAGAATATTTTGATGACATTATGAGGCAGTTATAGTGACAAAATTTTGCAAATTGAAGAGGTGTATGGTTCGAATAAGTTTTCCAAAGAATAGTTGTTTGGTACCTTGACCGCATTTGAGCTAAGGAAGTTTGGAAGAGACAAGAACATATCAGAGACAAAATTCAAAGCTACAAAATAAGAAGATGATCTTGATGGTGATGATGAAGAAGAGTTTGAGGCTAATTTTGCAAGAAGATTGAAGAAAGTACCAACAAGTAAAAATGTATGTTACCCCTAAAATGATTTAGGTGTGGTAAGATTGGTCATTTGGCTACTAGATGTCCTTATAAATGTCCTAGACAAAAGTTCAAAAGATTCAATAAAAAGGCTTACTATGTGAATGCAGATACAATTATCTTAGATGATGAATCATAGACTAATGATTTCTTGTTTTATGCTGAAGAAGAAGAGAAATCTGAAATTGATATCACTAACATCTATGCTAAAGATGATGATAATGTTGAAACTTCTTTATATGCTAGAAGGAACAAAAAATTATTGGCTAACTGATAGTGGTTTCTCTCATCATATGACTGGAGATAAAAGTAAATTTGTATCACTTGGAAAATATGATGGTGGTGTTGTTAGATTTGGTGATGATAAGGCAACTTATATTGTTGGTAAAGGATCTATTATATTTGATGGTAAGAATAATATTGACAATGTCTATTATGTGAAAGGTTTATATCACAATATGTTAAGTATTCGAGAGATGTGTGAGAATAGTTATGATGTTATTTTCAAGGATGAAGGATGTGAAATCAGGAAGAGATGTGGAGATATAAATTCTATACGAAAGAGAACATTACGGAATATGTACCATCTAGAAGGAGCATCTGAAAGATGTTGCTTCTTATCTAAGACCAATGAAAGTTGGCTCTGACATCAAAGGATGTGTCACATTAATTTTGATAATTTGATGAGAATAAGCTCATCTCATGCATTGAGATATTTACATAGACTGCATAAACTAGAAACCATCATTAGACTGTGTAAACTAGAAACCATCATTTGCAAGAGTTGTCAAGAAGGGAAACAAAGAAGAGAATCATTCAAGGCAAAAGATCATTCATCTACCATTGTGCTGGAGATTGTACACACTGATCTCTCTGGTCTGACCAGAACAATAATTTTTGAAGGTGAAAGGTACTTTATAGAATTTATTGATGATTATTTAAAAATGACATGGGTTTCATTTCTTGGAGATAAATCTGAAGCATTTGAGAAATTCAAGATATTCAAGACTAGGGTTGAGATTGAATGTGGTAGAAATATTAAGTGTTTGAGATTTGATAAAGGTGGAGAATTTACATCTGATGCATTTGAAATTTATTATGAAAAGCATGACATTAAAAGATTTTTTAGTAGCAAGAACACCACAACATAATGGTTTTGTGGAAAGGATGAATCATACGATTCAAGAAGCAACTAGAACTATGTTGAGAGAAGAAAGTCTATCAGAGATCCACTGGAAAGAAGAAATACATACTGTTGTATATACACTCAACAAAGTTATGTACCAAAAAAGTATAAAAATAATTCATATGAATTATGTCAAGGAAGAGTACCAAAAGTTAAGTATTTCAAGATTTTTGGCAGCAAGTGTTACATAAGGAAAAATGAAGACAATCTTGGCAAGTTTGACAACATGGATGATGAAGGAATATTCTTGGGCTATTCTACTAGAAGAAAGGTAGATCAAGGCTACAATAAAAGACTAAAAAAGATTGTGGAAAGTAAAAATTTGAAGTTTGATAAAGTTTTTTAGAAGGTTATTGAAAGGCACATTGAGTATAAATCTGATGCAGAAGAACAGAGAAAATAAGACAAGAAAGAGGAAGATGACATTCATCATAAGAATCATTCAAAAAATTAGATTATTGGAGATAAGAATAGAGGAGTTGTTACTAGAAGTAAAGAAACATAAGATCATGCTTTGTTGTGTTTACTTTTTGAAGTTGAACCTAAGTCTATAACAGAGGCTTGTAATGATCAGAGTTGGATTAATGCTATGAAGGAAGAACTAAATCAGATAGAAAAGAATCAGACCTCTGAACTTGTGCATAGACTGAAAGATAAAATTGTGATAGGTAAAAAATGGGTGTACCAAGAAAAGCTAGATGAGAATGGAGAATTTTTAAGAAAAAAGGAAAGATTGGTTTGCAAAGGTTACTTATAGATTGAAGGAATTGCTTTTGAGGATACTTATGCTCATGTTTCTCTGATAGAAGATATTGGGATATTCTTGGTGTTTGTAGCATTCAAAAAATTAAAAGTTTATCAGATTGATGTGAAATCTATACTCCTAAATAGATAACTAAAGGAATAAGTATACACTGAACAACCATAAGGTTTCAGATTAGAAAATGATCCTGATGATGTTTGCATATTGAAGAAGGCATTATTTGATCAATCAAGGATTCCAGAAAGGATGGGTCGAAAGCAATATGTACTTCAAGGAAATTCAAAAAAGAATTTAATTAAAGATGAGAATCAAATTTATTTCTTGGATCGTAGGTCAGTAAAAATAACAAAGGTATTTTTATCTCTCAATCCAATGGTAGAAACTCCCAAGTGTGCTTGCACAAGCCTACTAGGACTCTAATTGTTCCTAGTTTTCCCAAGACCCTTATATTTCTTCTAGTATCTTCCAAGTCCTTACTTAGCTATTTTAGGAATTCTAAAATACCTCTCTAAGATATTATATCCATTTTTGTTCACTTAGGGGTAGCTATCAACAAGTTTCACTTCTCTCTTATACTCCTTCTTGGATGACACCAAGTGCCTTTTGGTCTCCTTTCCTTAACAAGTGCTTGCAGTGGGTATAATCCAGGCTTGGAAAAATTCTTGATCTTCAATTGATCCCATTAGGATAGGGTATCAATACTTTCCCAAATGATTTCAAGACTCTTAGTGAATTTGGTCTTTTAGGCCTAATACTCCTTCTAGCCCTAATTGACTAGTTTTTCCCACTTCATTCAAAATAATCCCAAACAACCCCCCCAAAAAAGTTGATATTATGATACCATTTTATAATACATGATATATTTTGTAGGTATTAGGGTTCTAAGGTCTCTATATAGTGGATTCCTATATTTAAGGGCAAATAGGGCTAATTCATCTATTCAGGTTCAATTTGGTGATTTCTACTTGGAAATGTATCCCGACGGATTGGGAAAGGCTTGATCTTCCTAGGAGGTGTCTTTATAACCTAATTTCTTACAAAAAAATGTTTGGTTTAATTCTTCTAATCATACCCTTGCATTCAAACACCATTATACCACTGACAAACTCCTAACCGGATGCTCTAGACTCACCCAGGGCTTTCCATTAAAATTGGTTAAACTGCTTTTCCAATCTCATCCCTCCATATGTATAGTATAAAAGGGATCCCCTACCATATCCCTCATGGATGTGATGAAATTCATGGTGGAGATCTATGGGGGAGCCATTTTTCACAAAATTGCTCTGTCAACACCAGCAAACTGCTAAACAAGAAATGAATTTACAAAGATAATCTAATGAACACCTAAAAAATTAAAACCAAAACAAAATATATTATAAATATGCCTCCTATAATAATCCAACACAATATTTAGTGATTCAATCCATCTAAGAGTACTAAGTAACAAAATCAAAGGACTGAGAACAAAATAGTGTACAAAGCAACTTCTTTCACATTCAAAAATATTCTCCACATCAGCCAACCTCAGGAAATGGGCCTCCTAGTGGAATTTTATGCTTTCCCAGTGCTTACACTAACTAACCATCCTCTAACATTGAAGGGAATCAATCTTTCTAATGTTGTCATTACAACATTTTGACAACTTTTACATTTTTGCCTAAAACATAAACTAATGACCTCTAACCTATAAGAAATGATGTAGAAATATCATAAAGGACATTTTAGGCACAATTCCAAGACTTCCTAATCCTTGAAGGCTTTTAGACCCATATTCCCACTTTTTAGGCTTCCTAAAGCACTAAACACTATCAAAGAAAAATCAACTAGAGTGGATTGATCCTAGTCAAATCCACCTAGGTACAAACTCACAAGACCTTCTAAGGTCTAAGTAAATACTCCTAACTTATCTAGGGTTAGTACAAGCCACAACCAAAATTTAAAATAGGAGTTAGCCTAGGTGCTCCTACACCATTCTCCCCAAACACAAGGATTTCAATCCACCCTTGGATTGAGAAAGTTGGAGTCAATTCCCAAATTCTTTAACTTTGTCTCTTTTATCCAAGTGGCCTTTGCATCTCCTTTGCCATGCCACTTTATCACATGCTCATTATAAGTCCTCTATCTAGTCTTCTTGTACACCATTGAATCAAGCACCTTCTTTGCTTTCTTGGTTGGTGTAGGGGTTAATTTTAGGTCCTCCACTTCTTGGATTAATTTAGTAAAACTCTAATCTGGATATGGATTAGGCCCCTTATAAAGGACCAAACCTACAACATTGAAGACCGAAGACAAACCAATATCATCAGGGAGTTCAACTTTGTAAGCATTGTTGCCATATTTAGATAGAATAGTACATGGCCTTAATCTCCTCATCTGTAACTTGTTTTTCCCTCCCTTTTGTAACCTTGCCTTGTTCAAATGGACCATTACAAGATCCCCCACCTGGAATTGTACTTCCTTCTTCCTTTAATCCACCTTCTGCTTAATCTTTGCAGTGTTCTATGTCAAAGTCCTCACTAATTCATGCACCTCTTTCATAGAGTGTGCAGTGTCTTCTACATAGCCACTCCCTTTGGTTCCATCCTTTAACTCTTTGAGTTCAAATATCCCTCTAGTATGTAGTCCATAGACAACTTCAAATGGAATCCTTCCAGTGGTCCTATTGATTGTAATTGTAAGCATATTCTGCATGTCCCAACAATTGGTCCCAAGCTTGACCATACTCCTTAGTGAGACACCGCAATAGGTTCCCTAGACTTCTAATAAATAACTTAGTTTGATCATCTATCTAAGGGTGATATGCAGACCCAAAGGACAGATTGGTTGCCAATTGTTGCCACAGTGTTTTCCAAAAGTGACTCATGAATTTTATAACCCATGGAATCTCACCACTTCCTTGAAGAAAATATGTGCAATGTGACAAGAATCATGTACAGTCTTACAAGGGAAAAAATGTGCCATTTTGTTGAATCTGTCTACTATGACATATATACTGTCAAGTCCTTGTTTTTTCCCTGGCAATCCTACAACAAAGTCCATGCTCAAGCATTCCCAAGGTCTACTTGGAATGGGGGGAGGTTGATAAAAGTCTGCATTGGAGGATGTGCCTTGGATTTCTGACACACTACACAACACTCCACATACTTACTGATATCTAGACTCATTCTTGGCCAAAAATAAAAACTCTGCACTAACTCTTGATTCTTATTGACTCCAAAGTGACCACTAAGTGCCCCATTATTCTTCTCTTGAATCAGATTTTCCTAATTGGTCCTCTAGGGACACATAACTGACTTCCCTTAAATAACAAATCACTATGCATTGTATAATCAAAAAAATATCCATGGAAATGATTCTTATGTTCTTTACATACCTTGTATATCTCTGCAAAGTCTTCATCCTCTGCATACAAGTCCTTGAAACTCTCAATGCCTATGCTCTGCAATTGTACTTCTTGTACTGTCAGAAGTCTCCTACTAAGTGCATCAACTAATTTTTTCTACAATCCCTTCTTTTGCTTGATGTTGAAGGTGTAAGCCTGCAAGTACCCCACCGATTTAATGTGTTTGTGATTGATCTTGTCTTCGGAGTTCAGAAAACTAAGTTCTTGGTTGTCTGAATACACCACAAATTCTTTAGGAGGCAAATCATGCCTCCGTTTCCTTAGTGTTTGGAATAGAGAATGCATCTCTAAGTCATAGGAAGAATACTTCCTTTTTGCATCACTGATCTTCTCACTATGAAAAGCCAGTGGTCTTCCTTCTTGGCTTAAGACAACCCCTATAGCAACATTGGTAGCATCACACTCAACAGTGAAGAGTCTCTCAAAACTTGGTAGTGTTAAGATAGGGCGAGTTGCAATTTTCTTCTTCAACAACTCAAATCACTATTTATCTTTCTCATTCCATACAAAATATATTTTCATCCCACCTTTTATGGTATCCAACATGGGAGCACAGATAGCACTAAAATGCTTAATAAATTTCCTATAGTGTTGATTTAAGCCATGAAAGCTTCTCACCTCTGTTGCATTTTTTGGGGTAGGCCAGTTGATGATGGCTTCTACCTTTCTTGTATCCATCTTAAGGTTTCCTTGAGACAATACAAAACCAAGATACGCTAGCTCCTACTTTAATAACTCACACTTATCCAGATTGATCAATAGTTTTTATTAATGCAGTCTCTTAAACACAAATTGCAGATGCCTTAGATTTTCTTCTTTAGTCCTACTAAAGATTAGGATATCATCCCAATACACTACAAAAAACTTACCAATGTAGTCTTTGAGTACTTTGTTTATAAGCCTCATGAATGTGGATGGGGAATTTGATAGCCCAAATGGCATTACAAGCCATTCATATAAACCTCCTATGGTTTTGAAGGTAGTCGTCCATTCATCTCCATCCTTGACCCTAATTTGATGATAACCACTCTTTAGGTCAATCTTAGTAAAGTAATTTTCTCCTCCTAAGCAGTCCATTAGGTCTTATATCCTATGGATAGAGAATCTATACCTAATGGTGATTCTATTAATGGCTCTAGAATCAATGCATAGCATCCAAATTCCTCCCTTTTGGGGTGCTAGGACAATGGGAACAACACATGAGCTTATACTTTTTCTAATGAGGCCTTGGTTTAGGAGTTCTTGGATTTGCTTGGCAATTTCCTCATTTTGTTGAGGGGTCATCTTATAAGAAGCTTTATTAGGTAGGGTAGCTCTAGGAATGAAGTTTTTTTGGTGGCTAATAGTTCTCTTAGGGGGTAGGCTAGTTGGTTTTCAATCACTGACAATGTCTTTGTACTCTTTTAGCAACTCTTGCACTTCTATAGGAATCTTTGTCTTCTTTACTATATTTTTTGTATCTTCTTCCTTTGGCTTTAAATCCAAAGTATATCCTACCCCCTCTCCTTCTTTTAGAGCTTCTATGAAATCCTTTTCACTCACCAATAGAACATTAGGGCCTATGGGCTTCACTTCTCCTTCCTCCAACAGTGGCTGGATTTTGAAAGTCACACGATCTTTCTTGAAAGAATATGCATTCTTGGCTCCATCATGCATGGCTTGCCTATCAAATTTCCATGGCCTTCCTAGTAAAAGGTGAAATTCATCCATAGGTAGGACCTCACATAGTACCTTATCCTTGTACCTTCCAATAGAGAAGTCCACCCATGCTTGTTCATTCACAAGGACATGTTGTCCTTTGTTCAACCAAGTAACCTTATATGGGTTACTATGTCGAATCCTCTTCATTTTGAGTTTACTAACTGCCTTGTCTGACACAATATTGTTTGTAGACCCTGATTCTATGATAATCTTACACACCTTACCCATCATTTTGCATTTCACTCTAAATAGTGATCTTCTATTGCTTGGTTCATCTCTCACTAGTTATTTAATCAGTGTTCTCCTTATCATCATATTTTCTCCCTCTTCTGACTCTAAGGGTACTTCATGGTGTTTTTTACCACCACTAGATTCTTCTTGGAAAAAATTGACTCTCTTGTCACTCCCTTTGGAAGTAGATCCTTTCTCTGGACACCTATAGGTAGGATGTCCCATTTGGTTGCAATGATAGCACTTCATGGTTGAAAAGTGTGAACCTCTTCCTTGGCTATTGATTCTTCCTCTCCAATTATTATTAGAGCCTCTTCCTCTATTGTAGCCTCCTCAATTTGAGCTTCCCTCTTGATGTTCATTCAATATAGCCTCTCCTTGAGTCTTTGCTTCTGAACTTCTACCACCATATCCACTTCTTTGGCCTCTGCCATCTCTTCCTCTTCCTCTGCCTGGGGTATTGCTTGTGTCTTATTTCTTCCTCAATTTTTCTTCCACCTTAACTACAAGTTGGTGGAATCTTTGAACTTTGGTAGGAGTTAGTAGACTCAATTCATCTTCAATAGTCCATATTAGACCATTTAGGTATCTAGCTACCTTCACACTTTCATCTTCTGCAACTCTTGTTCTCATGCACAACCTCTGAAACTCCTCGGTGTAAGAGTTGACATCTAATTCCTTTTGTCTTAAACTTTGCCTTTCTTATGCAACTGAATTTCATAATCTTCTGGCACATATGCCTCTCTGATTTTGGCTACCATAGATTTCCAAGTGGCTATGGGTTTCTTTCCTTTTTTTTCCTCTCATATTGGATGAATTTCCACTAAGTGAGTGCAAACCCTCAAATTCTCTAAGTCTTGCCTTTTCCACTTTTTCCTTTTGGGCTTTTGTTATCCCATCACACTCAAACTAGTTTTCAAGTCCTTCAATCCAATCTAGGACTACCTCTGGTTCAACTTTCCCACTAAAGATTGGGATTCCTTCCAATGCCTTTCCACTTAAGGATTTCAAAAAGGGTTCTTCGGTGAGGATAGGGTCTGGTTCAGAGACCTCATCATCTATGGCTATCTCTTTTGTCTTGCCTTAAACTTTATCCTTGAATTTATCAATCTTCTCTTCCAGTTGGTCCAATTTATGCTCTAATTGGGCCAATCTATCTCTAATCAACTTATTCTCTTCTTCTTGCTCATCCAATTTATTTGCAAGTTCTGCATTTTTCACCATTGTAGAATCTCCTACTGACTCTTCTGGTTGAAACACTCACCATAAGATAAATCTTATTGGCTCTGATACCAATCTGATAGAAACTCCCAAGTGTGCTTGCAAAAGCCTACTAGGACTCTAATTGTTCCTAGTTTTCCCAAGACCCTTATCTTTCTTCTAGGATCTTCCAAGTCCTTACTTAGATATTTTAGGAATTCTACAACACCTTTCTAAGAGATGATCTATCCATTTTTCTTCACTTAGGGGTGGCTATCAACAAGTTTCACTTCTCTCCTATATTCCTTCTTGGATGACTCCAAGTGCCTTTTGGTCTCCTTTCCTTAAAAAGTGTTTGCAGGGGGTATAATCTAGGCTTGGAAAAATTCTTGAGCTTCACTTGATCCCATTAGGATATGGTATCAATAATTTCCCAAATGATTTCAAGACTCTTAGTGAATTTGGTCTTTTAGGTCTAATACTCCTTCTAGCCCTAATTAACTAGTGATTCCCACTTCATTCAAAATAATCCCAAACAACCCCAAAAAAAATTTTATATTCTGATACCCTTTTCCAAGAAATGATATATTTTGTAGGTCTTAGGGTTCTAAGGTCTCCGTACATTGGATTCCTATATTTAAGGGCAAATAGGGCTAATTAGGCTATTCTAGTTCAGTTTGGTGATTTCTACTTGGAAATGTATCCCAATGGATTGGGAAAAGAATTATCTTCCTAGGAGGTGTCTGTATAACCTTAGTGCTTACAAAACCATTCTTGGTTTCATTCTTCCAATCATACCCCTGCATTCAAACATCATTAGACCACTGGAAAACTCCTAATTGGATGCTCTGGACTCGCCTAACGCTTGCCATTAAAATTGGTTAAACTTCTTCTTTGAGCTCCTCGCTCCATATGTAAAATATACAAAGGATCTCCTACCATATCCCTCATGGCTGTGATGAAATGCAGGTTGGAGATCTATTGGGGAGCTATTTTCATAAAACTACTCTGTCAACACCAACAAACTGCTAAACAAGAAATGAATTTACAAAGATAATCTAATGAAAACCTAGAACCTCCAAAAAACAAAAAAATATATTGTAACTATCCCTACTAAAATAATCCAACACAAGATTTAGTTATTCAATCCATCTAAGAACACTAAGTAACAAAAGGAAGTGACTGTGAACAAAACAGTGTACAAAGCAACTTCTTTCACATTCAAAAATATTCTCCACATCAGCCAACCTCGGGAAATGGGCCTCCTCATGGAATTTTATGCTTTGTCCATTTTTTAGGTAGTTACAATAACTACCCATCCTCAAAAATTGAAGGGAATCAAATCTTGCCAATGTTGTCATGCAACTTTGCAATGTTGCAAATGTTGTCATGGCAACATTTTGACAACTTTTACATTTTTTCCTAAAACATAAACTAATGACCTATAACCTATTATAAATGATGAAGAAACATCATAGAGGCCATTTTAGGTACAATTCCAATACTTTCTAAGCCTTGAAGGCTTTTAGACCCATATTCCCACTTTTTAGGCTTCCTAAAGCACTACACACTATCAAAGAAAAATCAACTAGAGTGGATTGATCCTTGTCAAATCCACCTAGGTACAAACTCACAAGACCTTCTAAGGTGTAAGAAAATACTCCTGACTTGGCTAGGGTCAGTACAAGCCACAACCAAAATTGAAAATAGGAGTTAGCCTAGGTGCTCCTGCACCATCCAAGTATGTGAAGGAGTTACTGAAGATGTTTGGTTTCGAAAATTCAAAGCTTGTTTGTACTTGTATTGTTACTAGCAACAAGATGACTAAGGAAGATGAATCACCAAAAGAAGATGCAAGTATTTATAGGTTGATTATTGGAGGTTTGTTATACATGACCGCTACCAGACTATATATTATGTATGTTGTATGTTTGGCATCCATATTTCAGAAAGAATCGAAAGTCCCATTTTATGGTAGTAAAAATGATTTTTAGATACCTGAAAGGGACATAAGACATGGGGTTATGGTTATACCCTACAGAATTATATTTTTCAGTGACAACATATAGAAATGCAGATTGGGCAGGTTGTTTGGACAACATAAGAAGTAGTAGTGGTAGACAATTCTTTCTTGGCTCCTGGTTAGTTTCTTGGTCAAGAAAGAAGCAAGATTTTATAACATTATCCACTACTGAGTCAGAGTATAGTGTACGTCCTCATGTTTCACTTAGGTGTTATGGATGAATAATAAATTGCAGGATATAGGAATCTATTTTGATGGACCAATTCCTATCATGTATGATAATACCAATGCAATAAGTATGTTGAAGAATCCAGTAATGCATTGCAAAAAGAAACATATTGACATCAAATATCAATTCATTAGAGAAAATATGGAAGAAGGTACAATAAAGCTAGAGTATGTACCCACAAAGGAAAACAGTGTAGACATATTCACCAAACCTTTATGCAAAGATAATTTCAAGTATCTCAGAGGGAAGTTGGGGGTTTTGTCCCTTCCTAGTGTTCACTAGATGCACTAGTGTGTGCATTGATCCAATAATTTTCATAGCTATATCTTTTTGGATCGGTGCTTGGAGGCTTCCTCTCTGGGGGAGAAAATTATTTTAGCAAGGGGGAGTTTTTCCTGGTCCTTTGTCATTATTGCCAAAGGGGGAGAAGTTTCCTGGTTGTTTTTGTGCTTTGTTATTGATGAATATTTCCATCAATTACAAAGGGGGAGGTTGTTAGGATGTAAAGTTGATTATTTTTAATGGTGTTATCATTAATGGTTGTCATTGATGTCAACATACTCATATCTCAAATTTTGTTGTATTGGTTGTTGTGTACCGAAAGATTGGCATTTCAGTTGGATTATCTAGCATATCAGTTGAACTATTTGGCATGTTCACTGATAACATGTGGTCCCTAGAATCTACATTATGGTATATTGTGTGTTTTTTTATCATATATGGATGTGTTTTGATCCTAGATTTGGTTTTGTAACATGCTGATTATATCTGTTGAAACCATTCCTTCCCACCATGGGAATGTTCTAGTGTGACCTATTTCAAATTGTGTAGCCAACTTTTGGATCTCATGGTGTTGTATAAATAAGGCATGGACATAAGAAAGACAAAGGTATATATAAGAAATATATACAAGTAATATACAAGGTGTATGCATCTGTGTCTTATGTGTGCACTATATGAAAAGTGACTACGAATTCATGTGAAGGAGATCTATGTTCATGCAGAGTAGTTTGTAGATCTTAGAGGTGGATTATAATCCTTTTCATATCTTTTGGTAGTGAGCCCTTGCATATCGACAGTGAGACCTTGTGTATCAGTAGTGATCCATTGTGTATTGGCAGTGAACCCATGTATCGACAGTGAGCCCTTGTGTATTGACAGTGAGCCCTTGTATATTGGCAGTGAGCCTTATTGCAGTGAGAATTTATAGTAGTGAGCCTTTGTATCAAGTCACCTTAACATGTGTTTTTACATTTCATGAGAATTAGCTTCTCCGTAGTTTTACCCAACTTGGGATTTATACATAAATTTTAGTGTTCTCTATTTCAGTTTTCCTATGCATTTCATGTTTATATATATTGTGGATGTTTACTGTGCTAAACTAAAAAATCTTAAGTTGTTATTAGAACTATTTACGTGTTAACCAATAGAGAAAAAGTTTTGTAAAGTTCTTGTGGGAATAATTGATTCATCTCCCCTCTTATTTATTTGGCTTGTTCAACAGGGTCCTCCTCAACAAAGGGTTTCAACAAAGTCAAACAATTGATTGGCTATTTGGAGAGATGCCAAGATCATCTTGGTCTATTTATTTATCCAAAAAAATTCTTGGACAATGTTACCTAATTTTGCAATCATGCTCTTATTTAAAAATTTATAGGGCTTTGGCTTTTAATACCTATTATGGAGTATTGGGAACAACAATTCTAGAACCGTAAGGTATTATTGAATTAATGATGATTGCACATAATTACTTCTTGGTTGTTTTTTTGTGAATGGAAAATAGAAATAAAGAATTTAAAGGGGGTTCATATTTTTATTATCAAGTTGGGCTCTTCATCAATCCCTAGCATGTAGAGTTTAATTTTGTCAAGAAGCTCCCCTCAAGAGTGTTGGTATGGGTACGTCTTTATAGGGTCCCACTTGAGTTCTAGTGGAGCAATATTCTTCACTCGATTGCTCTCCTACTTGGAGAACCTATTGGATCTTTCATTCAAACTCAAGCTAGGAAGGCAATCTTCTATGCCCAAATTTGTATTGGAATTTGTTTAAATTACAAATTTCCAAATTCTGTATAAATATTTCTTAGATCCTCTTCCTCGATTTAGCCACTTGATTATAAAATGCTTCAATTTAGATGTTAGAAGAGGACTTTGAAAGATAAGCAGAATGATGAGACATTTAACTGGATTGATGTATTGGATGATTTGATTTAGGAATATAATGACTTTTATTTGAGTTATCTCTTGGTGTTGGGTTCTAGTTGTATCTTTATCAAAGGATTGTGTGAATGATAACCAAAGTTTGGCTTTGGTGGATATACAAGATGAGAAATTTGATACAAATTTACAATCTTAGACTCCAGATGGGCCAACATCACATTGAACTCTTATCTAGAGAGATGACAGTGTCATGGTGGATCCAATATCTCCTTGAGTAAAGGAGATTAACAATATTAATAAAAATAGTGGTGTTCCTAAGCCCTTGGGGTGCATCACAAATCCCCTAGGAATTCTCCTCTCGAAAAATATTCAAAGGCAAGATATAAGAAAGATGAGGTGAAATTGAAGATAATTGATGTAAAAAATAATAGAATATTCACTTGTAAAAATCTATGAAGTGGAGAAGAGGATATTTTAGAGAGGCTTGATAGATTTCTTATTTATTCCCTTTTTAGGGGTGATTGGTGGAATACTAGCTTTTAGATTTTGGACTAGAGAGGGTCAAATCACCGACCAATAAAATTCTTAGCTATTTCCTTTAGGGCCTCAAAAAAGCCCCTCCTTCAAGTTTCAACTCATGTGGTTGTAGGATCTCTATATTAAGGAATAAATGATGAAAAGAAGGGAAGTCATCTTCTGGTAGTGGGTGATCCCAAAAAACTATGTCTCACTTTAGCCCATGAAGGAAAATCGCTTGATCCTAAACTTTTCGTTTCTGACCACTTTGAACGAATGTGAGTGTTTGCACAAATGTGTTAGACCCCTTTGTGTGAACTAGATCAAATGGGGGGGGGTCGCTTTAATTTGATCCAATTTGAGCAAACCCTGTGAATCAGTGACAAAGAAAAAATTGTACAAATATTTCATGGGGGGTTAGCTAGAAGGGGTCTTCTAGTGAACCCCCTAAATTTGTCCTGCCTCCCCAAAACCAACAAATTTATGCAAACTTATGCCCTTCAAAGGTCTTGATCAAGGACCAAATAAAAAAATCTTTAGAAACCCAAATGTCAAATGGTGCTACTCAAAACAAGCTTTCTAATGATTATGATTTTAATATATATTGAGTTCATTGTGACTTTCTATTTTTAGTTTTATTAAACATAGGTTGTTTGAAAATTTAAGAACTTCTCTATTCAACACTTCTGGAAAAATAGTAAATTAGAGAAATGATTATGAAAAATATCTAGGAATTAAGTATTTATGTTACCTTTCCAACAAAAAAAAGAAAAATTGAATTTTGATATATACAAATCAAGTTAGAGCGATCAAAATGAACCTATTCCCAAATTACAGTTAATGTAACTTCATAACTCAATAAACTATAAAATATTCAACCAAATTGAATGAAACCAATTGGACGCCATAGGTATTGGTGTTACAAACCTAACTTTGAAAGAGTTACATTTTTACCATTTCCAGAAAAAAAAATTTATGCTTAAAAAAGTGAATGCCACTCCTAAGGTTGTTTTTTCATACAAACTACTTTTCGAAGGAGAAGGAATAATGGATACAAATCAATTCCAATTTTTTTTAAAAATATATTTAGAAATTATAAGAAAGATGCGAAAAGTCATCAGTTTGATTCATCATCAAATTATTAATGGTTTTGTAGCAACAAGTGTCAGAAAGTTGAGTTTTGTTTTTCAGAATGTTCATCTCAGTGTCAAAGTTCGCAAAAAAGCGGGGCACATCTTTGTGGGATCACCCCTAGCACTATGTACTCTTTTACATTAAAATATTGCAGTATAGGAAATATATGCTCTAGAAGTGCAATATAAAATGCTTTGGAAAAATTCCAGATGGTAAAATGCTAGCTCAATCTCATCTTGATATTATTACTTGTTTACATGGATTGCTTGTTGATGGTTGGGGCTTTGAAGACTTTCATGGATGTATTGTAATGTTGCATTGTTGAATAATACATGGATGATGGATATTTTTGGAGGTAAGGTTTTTCCCTCATAAAGTTTTTACCAGGGTATATCTTTTGTCATATTTTTGTGTTTATGTACTATTATTTTGCAAGTAGATTTTGAGTATTTATTTGGTTGATTTATTATATGGTTCATGTAGAAATTTTATATGTTGACTGCAAGTTTCCTTACAAACATCGGCCATCACCTTGAAAATATTTAAGAACTTGTTTTGGACCCTCACAAGAATCGTGTACCCCTTTAAATTGTATGATATTTCATACAATTGAATCATCAATGTCATCATAAATGTGTATGTGGCACGCACTTGCACTAGTACTGAAAACTCATTATATTAAATATTGTAAAAATTCTAATATTTTCAAAAAAATAGTTCTTTGTGTACATCACGAGTATGTAGATATCATAGAAGAGAAAATGTAAGAGCATGTTATCCTCTAAAATACATCACATGACATAAGTAGGCCTTGTGACATACCCTTTTGTAACCCTACCTTGTAGACCCTATTGTCAGTTGTGTATGTCAAAATGTGAACCTTATTGTAAATCCCTAAATAACCCAAACACAAGTCTAAGACCTACAAGAAATCAAAAACATTGATAGAGCTCTAAATCAAGTGCTTGATCATAAAAAACCCCAATTTAACTTCACATATATTGATAAGATTGACTCCATTATTCTCTTATACTTATAGATATTGTAGATAATAGTAATTTTCTCTCATCGTTAAGCACTAGCACAAGATGACATAAAGAAATAGAATGTGGTTGATTGATAATATTAAGATCATGATTGTGGTTAGCATGATTGTGATTAAGCCGAAATGAGAGGGAAAAATATTTTATAGAAGCCTCCAAAAGAATCAAGGATTTAGATTAAGAGGTCAAGGGCTGAAAGGCTAATATTAAGACGGTAGGTGGGAGTGAGTAATATTGAGAAGTCAAAGTGAATGAAGGGATGAGATTAAGAGGTGCGTTAATTTTTGGTAACAAATATTTAAGTTCAACGAACCTAGATATGTGTTGAGGAGAGAGAAAAGGTGAATGATGAGATGTTAGATACTTGTCACATGACTATGAATTTAAATTATGATCCATGTGAACAAGTTGGAGGGGTGGAATTATAAAGAAGAGAGGATAATAAATTAATTAAATAAATAGGATCAATTATTTAATTAATAGTGTAAAAAGGTGGGATTTAGTATAGTTAAATAAATAAATAAATATTCATTTGATTATAGGAGAGAAAAGACAAGGAATTAAATAAATAAATAAAAATATGTATTTTTTCTATTACTTATAAAGCAGGAAACACACAATGATAATCATGTTTGTTTAGCAGATAAAGACTTCTCAACTATTATAATAGTTACATGACAATGTATAGCAATATCAACCTATACAAAAAATATGCACTTTTATTACATCCCATATTAATCTACTATACAGTTCTATATCTAACCATATTGTTGTATAGTTCTATCATATCCTTATATGAGAGATATACAAAATTACAAAAGGATTTATGACTTCCCATATCATGTCATTCTATTTCATGTCCACTCATGTTGTTGATCATGTTGTTCCCTCCATCCACCTCGGTATTTTATCATCCTGGATGAGTTTTTTGTAAGGGTGATCAACAATCTCAGCCATTGGAAGACCTGGTATAACAACAAGTGATACTATTAATACTAGGAAATCTCATTCTTTTCTCTCCTCTCTTTTCTCATTGATATTAGTCATGAATTTCTCTAGGGTAGTCTCAAAAGGAAATATCTCTAGTGATGATCTAGACCATGTGTAAACATGGGAGATTGGTGCAGACAGAGTCGCAGACAAAGATTGAGTTAGCACAGACAGAGAATTGTAGATGAGGTTACCCGCAGTTGAGATATTATTGTGATGATGTGGTTAAGAGCGCGTACGGAGACTCTTGACCAACCACTAGTTTCACCACCTTTGTAGCAACCAAATATGCCTAAAATGCACCCAATAACAAAGAAACTCCTAAGAGATCTTTCTCCACTGAATCCTAACCATTAAATAGTCTTGGATAATGATTAGAAACACCAAATTATCAAGTTTTTGGGTCACCAACATTCACCTATTCTTCTAGGAATCAAACCCTCACTTCTAGGGTCATTAGGCTAGGGCTTTTTTAATCTAGGATCTCCAAGAACTATCTCTTCCAATTGATGGACCAAACACATTCTCCTGGTCATATCATGAAAGATTCCATAAAAATATAGTGCCTTCCTTTAGGTAGAATAGCTACTATTATTGCCAAGGAGTCAAATTCATGTCTTTTACCCTGGAACAATCAAACAATGGTGATCACCCTGCAACATACTGATCAATATTACATTTATAAGGTTAGTTTGATATGTTACAATAATGGATTCATACCCAAAATCACAAACACTATAGTAAGGAATGAATCCTAATCCATTTATTCAAATTAATTCACAATTTCCAATCCTATCACGGGACAATCAGATTCCTAGGCTTCAAAATTGACTT
Organism: Thuja plicata; assembly: GCA_018584345.1. Classification (NCBI taxonomy): domain Eukaryota; kingdom Viridiplantae; phylum Streptophyta; class Pinopsida; order Cupressales; family Cupressaceae; genus Thuja; species Thuja plicata. Next base: position 2,183,593 of record MU226071.1, on the reverse strand, counting down.
AAATGAATTGAAATAATATTCAGAGCATTCAAAAATGTTTCTATGTAACCTACTGAATCAATTAAGCATTCAAAAAAAATCAAAATATGCGAGAAAACTTATTTTATTGCTTCAAAATCCTACTTTGTCTGTACAAATGGATGTACCTCAAAATCCTACTTTGTGTGGGCATATACATGTGAAAAATAACCTCTGCAACCAATTCCATCAGTTATTTGTGATTAGAAATATAGTTTATCCTCCTAAATCTAATTTCCCACCAAATACAACTAGCCATTAATATTCACATATTTGAATTATTAACTTGTGTATTTTGGTTTTATTCTTATTTTCAACATATTCCAACTTAAGGATTCATCTCCTAGGATCTATTAGACCTTACTAAACAATTATAGACCCTCATTGAACCCTTGGGGCAGTATTGGCCCAAATTACAACATTTTGATGTCCTAGTCCTTTACTTGAACCATTAGGGCTTAGCAACATCTTATTACATTCTTTATTGCAAATTGCCATTATTGGCTTCAATACATCCCAATTCACACTTAGGGATGATTTTTTCCTTCTATCTTTGATTGGATCCATGGTGACCCTAGGTGTCTTCATAGGTACTCCTACACCATACACCCCACCTTGGAAAAAGTTCTTGTCCCAAGAACTAAGGGACTGTGTCTTCTTGCCACTCATTCCCCTTGTAGGTGGTCCTCTCCCCTGATCTTTTTGACCCCTCTGATCAGAAACCAATTATGTCCTCCTACCCTTCACACCTGCATGCAAAGAGTGAGAAACAAAAGAAGAACTTGGACCAAGGTCCAATATGTTATCAGACTTCATAGTGGACTGCTGCAAACTGTGATCTTGTAGTCCCATAAACAATCCTTGCAACAACATTCCAGAATCAAATATATCATTCCTTGTGTCCTTCAATGACACCACTGTACTGTTCTTCACTAATTTTCCCAAAGGACACTGCAAAGTGCCAACAAATACACCATCGTCATGCTCAATTTTCTATCTTACAATCAATGCCTCATGATTGTCAACAAATTGATCGTTCAAGACCAATAAAATGGTCCTAGGCATCTTCTATGTAGTCATAATGTCCTCATGCTTTGGAACTTGAAAATCAACATATGTTTTTGCACCAAAGACAATGATGCTACCAACTTATTCTACTTGTCTTGGAAGAGGTTTATGGGTGAATTTTCTTCCCTCCTTATGCACCACATATTCATTCTTCAAATCATAATAAATGGTCTGCCTTGAAGCCTTCCATGGTCTCCCTAAGAGGATGTGGCAACATGTCATGGGAACTATATCACATAGAACCCTATCAACATAACCCCCAATTGAAAATTCTACATATGATTTCTCCTTAATCACAATATTCTGATCATTACTGACCTAAGAGGCCCTATATGGTCTTCCAATGGGAAATTTTGGCAAGTTTAACTTATTGACCATCTCATAGGAAACTAGATTATCAAATGAACCAGGATGTATGATAACCTTACAAACTTTGCCATAATATTTACAATTTGTTCTAAAAATAGACACCTTGGGTATATGTTGAATAGGTGACCTTCCCATTAAGAGAGAGTCACCTTCTTTAGGGTATGCATAGTTAGTCATGGGGTGTTCCTTCTTCCTCTTTCTATTTACTGTCCTCTTCTCCTTGAGTCAAATGAGCCCTCTTGTCATTCTTCTTAGCTTCTCTTTCAGGACACTTGTAGAATGGGTGCCCTTCTTTGTCACACTTATAGAACTTCCCAGGGAATCTCTTTCCTCTACCACTTCTTTGTTCTCCTTTATGATCTGTGACTTTCTCTTTACCCTTCTCATTTTGTCCTTGGCTTGGATTCACTCATTTGCCTTTGGTTTATTTCCCTCTTTAAATTCCTTGCCTCTCTTGCCTTCTTCTAATCTTGTCTTTTGCCTTCATTTCCAACTTGTAGAAATCTTCAAGAATCCTTGGTGTGGCCATGCTCATTTCATCCTGGATATTGTACCTTAGCCCTCCAATATATCTAGCCACCTTCTCTTCCACATCTTCATCATGAGAGGCTTTGATGTCAAGCTTGTGGAATTCCTCTATATACCTTTGGACATCCATGTCCTTCTGCTTCAACCCTTGAATCTGCTTAAAGAGTTGAACCTTGTAGTCCTTAGGTAGAAACTTCTCCCTCATTTTTTCCATCATTCTAGGTCATGTTATGATCTTTGGTAGGATTTTCTTCCACCTCTCTGTTTGTAGGAAGTCCCACCACAACAATGCATGACCCTTAAGTCTTTCTTTTTCAATATTAACCTTATGCTTGTCTTCAATGTCCTCACAGTCAAAGTGGTTCTCAACAACACTGAACCAATCAAGAAGCACTTTTGCATCCATCTTCCCATCATACATTGGGATCTCTACTTTGACTTTGGATTCTCCTCCTTTAACTACCTTCAGGATATTTACTAGTCTAACATCCTCAGGATCCAACCTTTCTTCAATAGGTTCCTATTTTGCTTCATCTTCATCATTACAAGGGTCTGAACCCCTCTTCTCAATAAGATTGGTCAACCTTTCAATCACTTCAGCCAATCTTTTGTTCTTTTCTGCTTGCTCCATGACCATCCTAGCAAGTTCCATGTTTGTCAACTTTGGAGGCATGTTTTGAGCCTCTTCTTAAAACTCTTCCTTAGACATACACACATAACCTTCCTCCCAAGGCTCTTACTTGTTCTGATACCACTTGGTGCAGACAGAGTCGTAGACAGAGATTGAGTTAGCACAGAAAGAGAATTACAGATGAGGTTATGCATAGTTGAGAAAGTATTTCAGATAGTATTATGATGATGTGGTTAAGAGAGCGTATAGAGACTCTTGACCAACCACTAGTTCCACCACCTTTGCAGCAACCAAATAGGCCTAAAATGCACCCAATAACAAAGAAACTCCTAAGATATATTTCTCCCTTGACTTCTAACCATGAAACAATCTTGGACAATGATTAGAAACACCAAATTATCAAGTTTTTGGGTCACCAACATTCACCTATTCTTCTAGGCATCTAACCCTCACTTCTAGGGTCATTAGGCTAGGGATTTATCAATCTAGGCTCTCCAAGCACTATCTCTTCCAATTGATGGACCAAATACCTTCTCCTAGTCATATCATGAAGGATTACATCAAAATATAGTGCCCTCCTTCAGGTAGAATGGCTACTGTTATAGCCAAGGATATGAATTCATGTCTTTTACCCTACAACAGTCAAACAATGGTGATCACCCTACAACATACTGATCAATCTTGCATTTATAAGGTTATTTTGATATGGTACGATGATGGATTCATCCCCAAAATCACAGACACTACAATAAGGGATGAATCCTAATCCATTTATTCAAAACAATTCACAATTTCCAGGTTCGTCACAGGATAGTCAGATTCCTAGGCTTCAAAACTAACTTAAATGAATTGAAATGATGTTTTATAGAATTCAAAAATGTTTCTACAACCTACTGAATCAATTAAACATTCAAAACAAATCCAAATATGCAAGAAAACTTCTTTTATTACTTCAAATCATGCTTTGTCCGTACAAATGGATGTACCACGTCATACTCCCCTGATCTCCTGCCTTTGTGCTAGTATACACGGGTGAAAAATAACGTATGCAACCAATTCCATCAGTTATTTTTTATTACAAATGTAGTTTAGCCTCCTAAATCTAATTTCCCACCAAATACACCTAGTCATTAATATTCAAATATTTGAATTATTAACTTGTGTATTTTGGTTTTATTCTTGTTTTCAACTTATTTCAACTTAAGGACTCATCTCCTAGGATCTATTAGACCTTACTAAACAATTATAGACCCTAATTGAACCCTTGGGTCGCTATTGGACCAAATTACGACATTTTGATGTCCTAGTCCTTTACTTGAACCATTAGGAATTAGAAACATCTTATTACATTCTTTATTGCAAATTGCCATTATTGGCTTCAATACATCCCAATTCACACTTAGGGATGAGTTTGTCCTTCTGTCTTTGATTGGATCCATGGTGACCCTAGGTGTCTTCATAGGTGCTCCTGCACCAGATATTTCCCATCTAAACATCCTCACAACCCCATCTTGCAGTAGGTCTTTGAATTTATTCGCATTCAGCCTCATAACAACTGTTGCTTGCACAACAACAAAAATGTGTATTTAAATAATAGAAGAAGTGGCTAGTGAATTAATTGAATAAACTAAAATATTTATTTAATTTTTATATAGGCAAAATACAGTTGAAGGGGTTACATTGGTTATATTTAAAGTATCAATAAAAAAGTACACACCCTTGCCCTAAGGGGCACAACAAAGTGCAAAACAAACTCATACTATCAAAATTCCCTATTCTAATAATATAAATATGATTTTCCATGATCTAGATTCCTTGACACCTCTTTTTTGTACAAGATTTGAGCATCATAAGATGCTTTCTTGTTGGTGATTTTTTTTCATTTTAACCTTTGTCCACCCAAGCATTGACTAGGGGGATTCCATAGAGCTATGGTGCATGTCATTGAGAGGGGAATTAAGCCTCAAATATTCAACCTTTGTTGATTTAGCATGATCCTTAGACAAGGCACCCCAATCACCTAGAAAAAAAGTGTAGAAAGGGGAAACATAAAGACTTGAATGCATGATGCTAATATCTCCCAGTGAAGCATTAATGGAATATGAAGTAGTGTTATTTCTCAAATCATAAAGAGGGGCCCTAGATTATATAATAAAAAATTCTAATGAATTAAATAAATAAATAAATAATATCTATTTAAATAATAGAGGAAGAGGCTAATAAATTAATTGAATAAACTAAAATATTTATTTAATTAATAGAGGAATCAAGGTTTGAAGTTGAGATTCGTTTGCATGCTTAAACACTTCATTTCCTCCTTCCATACTTGCATTTTCCGTTCATACTTTGCATAATCATTTTCAACTCTAAAGAGAAGGAAACCCACTTGCATCTCCTCTGCACTTGAGCCTCCTTGACCCTAGGGGATCATATTCCTTCCAATGTATGAGAGCAATTTAGGTGCAAGCTTCCTAGTTTGATTATCCATCCTAGTAATTGTAACTTGCTATCTATTTTCTTTGATCACATGTCTAAAGTCTTGATTGATAGGCCAATTGAAAAACATCAATAAATTTCAAACAATTCCATATTTTTGAATTTTATAGATGTGTGAGACTATATGCTCCCACAATTATAGGATACAAAATTGAATATCATAAATTTTGACCAAGTTATTGTGACCAAACTAATAGTTGTTTATATTTTTAAAAAACCCCGATAAAAAAATTATAACTAATTATTAACTTGAAAAATTTACAAAAACATATGGGCTCATGTTCTCTACTAATACTAATATGTTTTTTAAAAAAATCCTTGTACTTAGGTTGACGAGACATACACTTGCTTTTTATTTTTTTTTCAAAAACTTTAGTACTATTGCATTGAAATTTCAAATCTTCACCAAATAATTTTTCTTTTTTCTTCACAAAATAACTAGTAGTCGACAAACAAAATTCAATTTTCTATAAATTTCATTCTTAAATATTTTTTAAATTATGTTCAAAATATATTCAAATTTTTACATGCAATTTCCTAACTTTGTTTTTTGAATTTCCATTGCTACTTAAGGGCCTAGTTTGGACACCCATGATCCTGCACTGTGACAAGGATAACAACCCTTTTCTCACTATGGAATATGGTTTACAAATAGTCTCATTGTTCGGAGTGCCTCTATCAAGTGCATAAGTTTTGATGTTTCATAGTTGATCTTAGGTTTCTTGGGGCTTTTCAACATACTAAAAAGGTCAGTTTTGACCCAAAAAGATCAAATTACAGATATATAATATTCCCCTTTATTGTCATAATATGTCTATTCTAGAACTAGAATATACTCTGTAGAAAATTGATCACCAAAATATTATTTTAAGATAAAATATACCCTTAATTTTACAAATTATTCCTTTATGAAAAATCAATTGCTAGGAATTTTAACAACATTGATGGTGACTAGAATATATAGATTCCCTAATATATTCTTTAGATCTTTTATTCATGTAGACACCTAAAAAAGTCCTCAATTAAAAATTTATTTTAATTATTTAATTATTTTAGCATAATCATTCTATTTATTAAATAAATATTTTAGTTTATTCGATTAATTCACTAGATCTAGTAATGTCACTTGGTGTATCCTATAGGATAACAAAGTCTTCCATTTCTCTTCTATGGTATTGTACATACTCATGAGGTACACAACGAACTGGTTTTTGAAAAAAAATAGGTTTTTTTTAAAAATGAATATAATAATTTTTCAGTTTTAGTGCAAGTGCACCACCTGCACATTTATAATGATGTTGATGATTCAACTATATGAATGATCACACCATTTAAAGAGGCACACAATTCTTGTGAAGGCCCAAATCAAGTTCTTAAATTATGTCGAGTTGATGGGTGATCTTTGTAAGGAAATTTGTAACCAATATATTAAAAATCCCACATAACCCATATGATAAATCAACCAAATAAGTGCTCAGAATTTACATGCAAAAGAATAGACAACATACCCTAAAAATGTGACTACGATATACCCTAGAAAAACCCTCATGAGGGAAAAACCCAACCTCCAAAAGCTTCCCTCGTCCATGTACTATCAACAATACAACATATTATTACACTCACGAAAGCCTTTGAATCCGCAACCATCAACAAGCAATCCATATGAAGAAGCATATAACCACACATCCCATGTCATGCTCTAACCTCCACAGATGCTAAAGTTGGCTTACCCCAACAACTACCCTTGTGGTTACTTTTATAGAAACAAGCTCCCACAAAACCACCAAGTGGTATTACATAGACTATGTGCTACATATTAACCCCTTGATACAACATTTAATATTGGGTACTTTATTAACTTATCTCTCCAATATTAAATATTTGCATCAGCATAATATTACAACATTTCAATATAATTTGAAGTGGCCCCAAGAATATTCCAAAAGAATCTCTGCATGTTGCTTGTCCATCTAGGTGCTCCTAGATGCAACATTTACGTAATAAATATACTATTACAATAATAAACATGATTATGCAAGGTGTACAACACCCATTTTACCAACAACTTTAAGGTTCTTTGGTCTTTTGAATGTAATGGAAAGGTTAGACTTGACCCATAATGCTTTAAAATTGTAGCTACATTTCACATGCCTGGTTTGGTCCAAAAAAGGAAAAACATGCTTGAACACCTTGAACTCATTGTGGAGCTCAAATTTATACGAACAAGCTGTAAAATAAACATGCTATATAAAGCTACAAGGGAAAACACCCCAAGTCTAATATTTTTATCTAGATCATCATTCAATGCAAGAGAATAACATTCTCAACATTTTGAGATCCACCAAGATTTGCAACCTAGGTATCTCAATAAAGACTAAAAAGAAGCAATCACACAAAGCTCTAAGATCATGCAAGAGTTGGTATATAATACTCTACACCATGCAAGATTTGGTATAGAATACTTTTCTATTCAACATGTCCCACTTGACTTGAGAGATCATAGTGGGTTTAGCTGTAGTTACAACAACCCATAGGTCTATGTATATGAGCATATCCTTCATCTTGATCTTTCTTATCTCAAATTTAGTGTTAGAGAATCTCTAAATCTCTGTCATTGGTGTGTTTGGTATTTTTTTCTACGATAAGGTATCCTTCTACACATGGATGCTCCAAAAATATCCTATATTTGTATAATCATTTTGTCGCCAACTCACAATTTGAAGTGATAAAGCTCTAATATCAAATGGAAAATGTGGAAATTTTTTTGAACACTACACTTTTGGGGGAGGTATGTGTAAAAATAATTAATAAGTATAGTTACAAAAAGGAGTACACAAGAAAAATTGTACCTCAACACACATGTTTATATGGGAAGAACCCTTTTAGGAGAAAACCCCCCACTCCAAAGCATGAAACAAGTATATTACTAGCAACAGAGGTTACAATACAACATCTAGAGACACACTCACATAGGAGTATCACCAACATGTAAAACATGAGCAATTCTAATAGCATAGAAGTACTTGAAAATTAATCATACAATTAGTGTATAGATCCAAACTAAACACCTAGCAGAGGAGATTGAATACATGAAATCATAAGTGGTAAACTGTAAACCATGGGGCAATACCATGACCTAAATATGGTGCCCAAATCTAGTTCCCAAATTTCAATGCTCCCCCCATGATGAGTCAAAATACAACAAATAGTAGACAATCTTATGTTGTCATAATGCTCAATACCTTTGTCATAATCCACCCACTGAACCAAGGACTCTATTTTGGCTCCATAATCTCATAACGGGCATCGTGTAGTTGGCCAAGGTTCTTGGTCAACAATGTAACTTCCCTACAATTGTGCTCTTAAATATTATAGTGTTTGTTACACTACTAGCATCAGCATAGATGCTCTTACACATCCTTCATGAAAATATACTATCTAAAACGCCATTATGCATATCATTATAAGGCATACACATAGCATAATAGCCAAGTCATAAGTGACACTTTTACTATGTGGGCTCACAAATAATAAGTAAATACGATTGTAACTAACTTTGAATGCTAGAATTGCAAGGTGTATGACACACCTACCTTGACATCATTGTGGATGATATTGGCGTCCAATTGATAAAATCAAAGATGACTAAAATGAGATCACAACAACATAAGATAACTAATAATTTCTTTGTATGGAATCATTTTTAGTTTGCTAATTAATTAATTGCTTGGTCACAACAACATAAGCTGACTAATTTCATTGTATGGAATCATTTTTGTTTTGTTTTCGTATCTGCTGATTTGTCCCGTGCAATGATTCCTGTCTTTATTGAATAAATTTGCTTCATTAAAAGCAGAAATTACAGGGAAAGCGCAGAAACTTCAACTGTGTGTTGTGTGGGAAACTAAATTATTGAATTAATAGCAAACCCTGCGACAGTAAAACCGTCTTCCGTTGTAGTCTAGTTGGTTAGGATACTCGGCTCTCACCCGAGAGACCCGGGTTCAAGTCCCGGCAACGGAATTGTTTTTCGTTTCTGCTACTATTACCAGAAACTGTAAACTTGCTTTCATTCGGCCAAAATTTATTTCGGCCTTACAAATAAAAAAAATGCGTCTGCCGGGAGTCGAACCCGGGTCTATTGCTTGGAAGGCAATTATCCTAACCGTTGGACTACAAACGCGGATGTACGACCTTCATTTAACGTGCCTCAAGCTGATTATAAATCGTCTCAACATGATTCTTCCCTCTTGTTTTGAACATACAACTATGGATTTGGTGTGGGTATCGTAAACAATAGCAGTGAATATAATATTAGATAATACGTCTTAATAGATTTGCTGTCAGAGGTCTGGGTGGTGTAGTTGGTTATCACGTTAGTCTCACACACTAAAGGTCCCCAGTTCGAACCTGGGCTCAGACATGATTGAATTTTTGTTTTTACCCAAGCTGTTTATTATTCTAATCAATAAAATAACCCGTTTTACACGTTTGGGCAGCTGTTGCTGCTTTTATGATCAGAGGTGAATTATTTGTATTGCTCCCACTTCATCAACTCATCAGAGTGGCGCAGCGGAAGCGTGGTGGGCCCATAACCCACAGGTCCCAGGATCGAAACCTGGCTCTGATAGCTCGCAGCTCATATCAGCTGAGGCTTCCAACCACTTCTTTTTTTATTTCTCTGTTATTTTGTTGTAAGAAGACAATAAGTTTAACAATTATTTTTGGGCTCCAACGATTAACTTTGTTAATCTTGGTTCGGCGCTGATCTACGATATTAGCAGCACGTGATATTTGTACTGGCAATATTTTTCATTCCACCTGCATATGCACAGGGGTGGTGGCGCAGTTGGCTAGCGCGTAGGTCTCATAGCTAAATTGAGTGATCCTGAGGTCGAGAGTTCGAGCCTCTCTCACCCCATTTTTCGCAGGCAGGACACTTTTCATATATTAATTTATTTTCCCTCCCTTATTTTAGGTTATTGAGAATATTGTGTATCTAATAAATTACAATTTTATTCATTTTATATTCTGTTATTTAAAGTATAATATTAGATAACATATAAAAGACATACTCAATATACATAATTAATTTTTTCAAGTTTTTGATCCAACATTGTTATGACAATCCTCCATAGAAAACCTAACATGATGTCAAGTAAAGCTTAACATGTGTTTCTCATAATTACAATTCATTAGACATGTAATAAAAATCATTCAACTCAAACTGCCAAATTTAAATGAATAATATAATCCACAAAGATGACATGGGTGTTTACGACATATTCATTTCCCAAAGTTATCATCTAGAAAGGCCAACAAATAAGGTCGATTTCAAGTATTAAAATTTCTTTTTGCAATATCAACTCCTCGAATGTGAATTATTTTCTATAGTAATCCTAAAATTATTAGTTTTGATTTTATTGTTTTCCCTTGCTAAAAAACATATCAATAGTTGTAGACATGTTATGAAGCATGGGAGAGAGGAGCTTCTGAAATTTTGTAACATGTTGAGTTCAATTGTTATGTACACTATATTAATCATTAAGTTAGAATGCAAAAGAAATATTTTTTAAATCTTGGGTTTTTTTAATACTAAATTAATCATCAACCTATAGCATGTATTTAGTTGTATTCAAGTAGACTACTCACATGGGTTAATCTTTACGTGTCCAAGAAACAATTTGGATAGTTTAAAAAAGTGTTCATAGTTATAATTGGTATTAGATGATATAGTTTTTATACCAGTAAATATTTTGTTTCAAATTATGGTCTATTTTGTTGGTTTACATTATATCACATGTCCTACATTGCATTTCAAAACCATGACATGATCAAAACTCAAACAATATAAAATACTATAAATTGTTAAAAAGAAAATTTGGCTTGACGTATTTTGTCGTAATTTTATAAAACGTGTTGGAAGAAGTTTGACATCGTTGTCAATGTCTAGATAAAACATGGACTTCGTTTTGTTTTTTCGTGTGTGCAAGTTCAATTCATTTATGAGCTTTAGATCAAGTCTATCGAATTTGAATTCAAAGGAATGAATAGGTCCTACATTTTATTTAAAATAGTTTACAAAGATTGGTAGCGGAATTTAAACCAGTTTACAAAGATTGTGTTTGCTAGTTTAAACTAGTTTACAAAGATTTAGTTTACTAGTCTATAAATACATAATATTTATTTATTTAATATTAAAGGAAGAAAGAGAAAGGAAATTGTGTATTTCTTTCTTTTAAAAATAAAAAAATAAGTAAATTTATTTTATTTAAAAAAAAACAAAGAAAATAATTCTTTTATCTTTTTTTTTTCAGGGTTATTTTTTTTACGACGTTGTCCTACAAATCCTAGTTGAATATTTTTTATTTATGCCATTTGAAGGGAGGAAACAGAGATTTTTCAGAATACAAGTTTTAGGAGACAAGATTACAGGTTTTGTATCGAGATTTTGAAGTTAAAGAATATATCTTTAAAGCTTGGGAGTGAAATCTGCTTTTTGCTTCTTCTTCTTCTTCTTCTTCTGAGATGATTTTGAAATTCAGGTGATGAATTTTGTAAATGCAATGAGATTTATGAGATGTAAATGATTATGCAATGATGATTGAAACTAATGCAAATTAATGTAAATGATTTCATTAATGATATGATGCAACTAATGAGATAATGAAATGATGATGCGACAAATAAGATGAAAATGCGACTAATGATAATGCAACAAATGAAATAAAAGTGGGATGATATGAAAATGCAATTAATGAATTGATATGAAAATGACAATGAGATTAATGATAAAATGCAACTAATGAAGATAAAATGATAATTCCAATGTAAATGAAATGATATAAGATGAAATGCCACTAAAATGATATGATAATACTAAGGCAATCCTAATGATATGATGCAATTAAATGCAACTAAGAAAATGGTATGATAAAGCAATTAAATGCAACTAAGAAAATGGTATGATATGAAAATAAAAATTTAAACTAATCTAATGAAAATGATTTGACCACAAAATGATATGAACTAATCTAATTAAATAATAATGCAAGAAATGTTACGACAATGAAATGAAAAGGATGCAACTAATGATAATGAGATGAAATGAAAATGCAATGCTAATGAAATGAGATGATAAATGCAATTAATGAGGATGAAATGATACAAAAACGAAATGGGATGAAATGATATGAAAATGAAATGGGATAAATGCAATTAATAATAATGATATGAGAAACAATTAATGATAATGTTAATGAGATGACATGATAATGAAAGGATAATCATGTGAAAATGCAATTAATGAAAGGATGTTGCAATAAATGATAATGAAATGAAACATATTAATGTAAAATAATGAGGTGATAATGAGATGACGATTCTAATGAAATGAGATGATATGAAAACAAATGCAATGCTAATGAAATGATGAGTGCTACCTAATGCAAATGAGATGGAATGCAATGATGATGCTATGATCCAAACCCTAAATGCCAGTGGAATGAAATGATGTGCATTACTAGTGATGAGATGAGACACCCCTATTTTTGTGTGTCGATGTTTACTCCATCAAATTACGATCCATGTGTCTCCATCTAGTTTGGTCAAAATCCCCTTGTTAGAATAGCCGCACAATTGCAGAAATACTATGCAATCTATATGAATGCAAGCTATATGAAACTTGAGTGCAACGTTGTCATCTGGTTGATCATATTATTGTGCTATTTTTTGTCATTGAGCCTTTGAAATATTGGAAGAAAGTACAAACATCACTGGTAAGATTAAACCATGATGACCTGAGTACTCCTTACACGAGTTTTGATGTTGCAAGCTAATACAAGCATCAAGGCAAAATTGAACCAAGATGACCTGAGTAGTTCTTGCGTAAACAAACAAGAGTTGATATTGTTCTTATGCGCGCTTATGATTCCCTCGATGATTCTTTGATGTTCATCTCCTTAGACAAACTTACATAATACTGAGAATGAACTCACAAGCATCAAACAAAGAAAATATCATGCTTTGTAAGTTAAATACCCAACTTGAAAAAACTAAATCAGTTTTGTTAAATTAGGACTTACAAAAACAATATTCATCAAACTCAAACTCAATTGTTTTCTAACATGTTGAGTTCAATTGTTTTGTACACTATATCAATCATCAAACTACGGTGCAAATGACATAGTGTAACATCTTGAGTTTGTTTTATGCTAAATTAATCATCAACCTATATTATGCCCTTGGATATATTCAAATAGATTAGTTTGCATGGGTTAACCTCTACATGTCCAAGAAATAATTTAGGTCTAGTATTAAAAAAATGTTGATAGAGTGAACTTGATCATTACAACTTGAAAAACAAATCTAGAGTTTCCTCTATTTTTTAAGCATTGATATTTTATTTATTCATATATTAATTTCAATTGGCTTATGTGGAGGAAAAGTTATACTTGTTATAGATGGTATAATTTTTTACCAATGAATATTTTCTTTCAAATTATGTTATATTTTGTTGGTTTACATGAGACCACATGCCCTAAATTGGATTGCAATAACATGACATGATCAAAACTCAAACATGGTAACTAAGAATCCCAAGAATCCGAGCTAAAAGATTCCAAGTATATCACTTTCAGTTAAGTGTATGTAGCATCTTTAAATATGTGCTCTTTAGCTTGACATTTTTTTGTACATTTATATAACATACGATGTGTAAAACTCATTTTGATTATCATTAAAGAAGCGTAATGTTTTATTAAATTTTTCAAGCATTGACTTTGTTGCGTAAGTGCCTTTCTGATCCTTAGATTCAAAACTATAATTGATGTTCTAGTCATTTTATCCATGTTCTGGTATAACGCTCAACATTTTTCCTTTGTTTACAAAATGAGTTGGGTCATCTTGCTCGATTGTACCTTTGAACATTGTATTTTCCTCCCTCTCATGCTACTGGAAAACCCAAGTTGAAAAATTCAATTCTGTTTAGGTGTTAATGTTGTGAGTTTTGAGGGAATCTATGCCATTATGCTTTTCCTATCATCCTTGAATCCTCACCCTATTTTCTTTGTAATCATCTAATTTGTGTTATGTTTTTATCTTTTTCAAGGTTTCGATAGTTTCCATCCTTGCATTTATTCCATATTGATCTCAAAACCTTGCCTTGGATCTTTATGATTTTCCTGAACATCTTTTATTTTATTTTTTTTAGCTTCAAGGTGTTGATGTTTCCAATATCTTTATATCATTCCTTGACATGCAACTTTTTTTTTCTTCCTGATCTCCTAAGCTTGAAATTATTTTAAGCATAAATCCTTTATTTATTGAAATTTTTGTTGGTTCTAGGAATTGCGGGAACCTCTAAATGGTTCTTGGTTCTAGATAAACCTTTGACTCAATTGAGTTTATTAGAAATAAAAAAACAACAATGAGATCACTATCTTGGTTGAGCTATGTCTTAGATCCACCTTCTTCTCATTCCAAGGTGTGATCTATGAACAAGTGGATGGTTCTGATATGGATCTCATTCTCTCCACAATCATTGTCAATCTTTACGTTGAACATTTTAAAAATAATTATCTCCAATTCTTTCCCCTTAAAATCAAGTGTTATGTTGATGAAACCAAAATTTGTTGGCCCCATGGGCATGAAAAATTGGAAGAGTTCCACTCTTATTTAAACAACATAACAAATTGCATTTCCAAGTTACCAAAGAAATTTAAACCAACAATCAAATCCCCTTCTTTTAACAATCTTCTTGTTAGGAATATTGTATCATAGGATGCATAAAATAACAATTTGGTAGGTTTCTTATAATGGGTGTTGGGAATATCACATAATTCTTGTAGTTTATTTGTTATTTTCTTGTGATTTATATGTTTGTGTGAATTATTAGTTGTTAAAACAATTCATATCTTTAGTAGGTTGTTATAGGCACTTTCCTATATATATATATATATATATATATATATAGAATGAAAAGATAATGAAGCATGTACTATTTTGTATTGAATTATTTGTAGCTTCATTTGTCTTTGATAAACTTTTCTAATATGGTATTAGAGATAACTCCTACGCCTATTCCCGAGTCATCTCAATAGGATGATCTCAAAAAATATTGCATTGTTGTAGAGGTTACATATGATCTTGTGTTCCATTGGAGGCTTATGAGAACATTTTTTGGTTGTTGAGTATTGTAATAAAAATATTTGATATGTCGAGCCAACACAATTCAAGAGATCACAAAATTCTTGAAGAGCTTTTGGGATCACTAAAGCTAGGTGATAAAAATTTGAGAGGTACACAATGATTAAGAAATGTTGAGACATATCATTGATTTCGTAGAATGTAGTGTGTGCATCTACCAATTGATCCTTTATGAGGATGTGTCCGTTGATGGTGTGTGTTTGTTTTCTTGATTCATATTTCTCTTATCACATTGAGCAATTACAAATTTTTTCAAGGCTGTAGGTAATGGATGAAATTATATTAGGTTAGGTTTTGATCTTTTGATTTTAATTTGATTAGGTTAGATTTTGATCTTTTCATTTGTATATCATAATATTTTTCTTAGTACCTCATCCAATTATTACCCACTAAGTAATGGACAAGCTTAATGGACCAACAAAAATCTGATTCACGTTATTAAGTGGACTATTGAAGATAATCAGCGAACTTGGAACATAAATCTCAAGCTAGGTTTGTCGGTTGACAGAATTGCCCCAAAGAGTTCAACAAGTAGTTCACCATTCACTCTTGTTTATGGTATGGAAGCTAGACTTCCAGTTTTGATTGAATTGCCAACTAATTTTCATCAAATAATTGCAGTTGTTAGAAGAAGATCCAGTGCAGGTTGGATTGGTAGAATTGATTAAACTTGAAGAAATAAGAAATTTTTTTTTTCTTATTTGGATAAACATCATGAGATGAAGAAGACATTTGATAGGAAATTTGTCCCAAGAGTCTTTAATGAAGGTGATTTAGTGCTCAAATGGGATTAGCTGAAGAGTAGGCCTTGAAAGCACACCAAATTTGATGTCATTTGGAGTGGCTCATTTGTGATTTCAGGATGCAAAGTGCATAACGCTTTTCATCTTTCAACTATGGAAGGAGACGAGTTACCTATCCCAATCAATGGGATACACCTCAAGCATTGCTTTTGAGGTATTTTTCAGTTTTAGAAATAAGTGCTTCAACACATAGATAGTTTGCTTTGCGTTAGTTGCAGTTAGTACTTCTATGTATTGTCATAATCAAATCAGTAAGGCGTACATCACATACAATAGGGAATCCTTCACATTTTGCTTATATAAACAATGCATAGATCACTCATGTGTGATTATGGCAATAAAAGAAGGTAGTTTTCAGTTTCAATTAGTAGTTTGCATATAGTTTGTTTCAGTGTGGTACAATGAAACATAAACAGAGATATCAACTACACAATAGAGGCATGAACATCATACCCATCACATGAGGCATGGATACATTTCGTTTCCTCACATCATAAGTATCATGTTCATGCAAATACCATGCAATCAACATCATTGTTCAAGTTTCATTCTACAATAGGTTTTTTCAGTTTTAGTTCATGTACAACATCATAGCAATATGAAGAACTGATCATCACATAAGGCATGGATTAAAACCCGCTTCCCGATATCATAACCGGTGGTTCATATGATTATTGGTGAATCAAATGTATGTTGATTTGATGGAGTGGTTTGCTATTTGATTGTTTGTTTGATCTGATAACTAATGGTTTCTTTTGTGGATTCATGAATGATGATTCATAAGTGATCCTTGAATGGTTGGCATAATTTCTTTTATACTACATTGGTGAAAGGGTCACGACATTTCATAAGACTTGGGTCACCACCCTCCTTGCTGACCTTTGAGAGTAATAAATTTATTTCCCAATTGATGTCCCTTGAGTCTTCTCCTCAAATGAAATCTTCTTCCCATTATATCTTCCAATATAAGGGAGAGGTCACGTCGCTTCATAATTTCTTCCCTTTGAAGGAGTCACATACTCACAACCTTGTAAGAAGAAGAGAGCAGAAGATTTGTATTCGATATAATTGGATGAATCTTACAATTCAACAGAGAGGCTATTTAAAGCCATTATTTCCTTTATAAAACTGACTACGTGAATAACTTCCCAGCACCAAACTATTCAACTAATTTATTTGATTTAATCTAAACCTACAAAACTAACCTAATTAATATAATAACTCCAACATTCCTCTCCTTATTACATTAATGCGAACAAGAGTGGAAGTTGCAAGGGCTTTGTTGATGTGTGTTTTATGGCCCACCAAACAGTAGAACAAAGTACTGAGGTATCTTATCCTCTCTTGATCAAAGTCTCGTATATGCTAAGATTGCGAGAAGATCATACGATGACTCCAATGTTCCTTTTATATCAGGTCTTGACTGTGGATAAGCTTGGTGATAACTGTTATTTGCTAATGATCACATGGGGCCTTACATTTTCAAACTTGAAATGATTTCAAAGCATACTAGATGGAGCTATTGATAGATTTTGCAATGAAACACTTTTTTGGATTTTTCATGAATATGCAAAAAGCAAATAGGAAAGGATTCAGAAATTTTAATCTAACCTAAGGGTAATGATAGCAATGGTCAGTACTTTGGTGGACAAATTCCTGAATAACCAAGTTTCGCTTCGCTAAGTTATACTACAACTACGCGAGAACCGATGCAATCTTCAAGGGTTATGCAAAAGATTTTCATACCACCACGAACACCATCATGAAGAACAATGTACGTGAATGACGAAAGTCAAGCTTACGCAAGAATGAGGCAGGGTAAATTTACACAATGATTTACAATTAGTAAAATGTCAAAAGTATGAACTAAAGGAATTCATCAAAAGACCATCATATTTTCCATTGAAATCACAACACTTTATCTAACAAATTAATCTAGATGAGGGAATTATGAAACCAAGCAAGCTTCAAGAGACATCAAATAATCACCAAGCTTCAATGAAAAATTTATTGTCTCAATAGCTCTTAGCAACAATCTAGATTATGAGGGAATCTCGTTCAGATCCAAGAAATGCCACATGACTGATCATCTTGTTTCTCAGTGTTTATCCGATAAGGTTAAATCGAAGAAATTGCCTTCTTGGTGGTTAGGGGCTTCTGATCACCATTACACGGTTCGTAAATCTTCGGAAGGGGGTTTGGATGCTTGCTCTTCTCAGGGTGATCATACTAAGGATGATGTTATTGATGTTGTTTCGGAGGGTCAAACTGGTGGTGTTGTCCTTTTAGATGTTGTTGTTCCTGGCCGGACTACTGATGTTGTCTTTGGTTCAACTATTTTGCTTGCTAGTGTTGTGGTTTATGTTATCCATGTTTCTCCAGCGGGGGATTTGGGGACTGGTGGTGTTGTTGTCCCTGTCCCATCTGTGGATGGTGGTGTGGCCAACCCTGTTTCTCAAATGTCTATTGGTAATTCTTTGGCTTGGTAGAATGGTGATCTGGAGGTGGAGGATGGATAGACGACAGTTAAAGGAAAGAAAGTTAAGTCCTCCACACCTTTTGATATGAACTTACGATCTCAAAAGGGTGGGCAAAAATGTAAATCTTGATTGCCCTTTGTTGGCTTGCTAGTCTGGTCTCTGATCCACTTTGTAGGGAATTTACGTTAGTTCCCTTTGTCTTGACTGGTGGTGCTCCATAGTCTCTGTTTTTCCCTTCAATGCTCTATCTTTCGTTCTCTCTTTGTATAAGGTTTTAGGCCCTTTCAAAACCTATTTTTACTTAATCATAACAATCTCAAAGTTCAACTACTTACAAATGAGAAGTGAGGCCTTTATATAGGTCCCCAGTTACAACAAGTGGCCCAGATCAAAACAATAACTGATGGCCCAGACTTTTCCACCTCAGCCCTAATTAGGGTTAGGACAAAAAAAGAGAATCTTCATTAATGAGCACAACTACAAGGACCAATCAGAAAGAATCCACCACCTTAGTGGGTAATAAATTCTCCCTACACGAGAAGAGGGGTGAAATGAATGCCCACTAAGCATGCTCATTATTCATTAAATGCATCTCTGCCAAGAAGTCTACCTTTGACCTTGCCGCCCAAATGCCTGAAATCTTTCCAACATTGTCTCCAACTCATTCACACTAATACTCGGTGTCGACTCCTATTTGTATTCCAAGACTGCCATTGCTCATTCAGACTTGCCCAAGCTATCCTCCCAATCTAGTAACAAGTCCTGAGTTGTATGTAAGGGATTTGAGAAAATGGAGAAATTCTCAAAGTCATCCCTTATGAAGGAATTCAGCTAAAGAAATTCCTCCAGTTTCCTCTTCAAGCTATCTACTGTTATTTCAATTTCCGTCAATCTCTGTGATAGCAAGGATGCAATTGCATTGGAAATCCCTTGCTTGATATTCTCTGCTATCCTCCTCAACCGATAAGACTCATTTGTGAAATGTTCAAACATTTCCTTGGCTGTGATCACTGCAGTGTACCATCAAAGGAAGTAATACACATCTCTTTCTTGAATAACCCCTCCATGAATCAGTAATTGTCTAGGAGTCTCAATTAAGTCCTGCAAGTCTCTGATCACCTCATTTTGATAAATGTGCTCATCTTCCCATGACTCATCCATGCATTGTATTCTGGAGAGGATGGCTAGTGCTCTGTCATGAATCTGAACTAAGCCCTCAACATGCTTATATGCTTCGTTATGAATGCCTTCCGTCCAAACTTCTCCACCTTGAGCAATCTGCCTGATCTTTTCAATTCCCTCTACTAATTCAACCGAAACAACTACAGGAGGAACAAAGGTTGGACCTTCTTCCCTCACTTGATGAGGTAGGCTATTGATGTATTTGCACAGTGCTTTGATCTGTCCCTTCTGCCTCTGGTATTTTTCTTCTAACTTCCTCATCTTGTCTTTTACTGCTTGCGCAGAATCATCAAATTCTTCTAATACCTGCTCTCAGGAGGCATGGCCTAAATCAAACTTCATCACGTTGTATTCATCTAGAGTGATTTTATCTTTTGTCTTGTCCACGACAGGTGTTGCTAGCTGAAGGGTTCTGGATCCAGATTGCCCTCTCACAATCCTTGAAAACTTCGTAGATATTCCTTGCCCCTGTGATTGGTCGAATCGGTTCATGATTTACTACAATTCGAATGCTGGGTCAACCTCCTTCTCTTGACTTCTCTGTAGTCCCATTCTGGAACAACGACACCTTGATTCCTCTGAACTGTCAACTGTTATGGCCTTTGCACTGCTCTTGTATCAATTTCTTCTTTGGCCACAGGACTTCTTGTTGTTGTTTCAGGAACTTCTATCTCTTCCTCTTCTACAGGAACCTCTTCCTCTATTGTTGGTTCTTCCATCTCCATCATCTCTCGTTCCAAGACTTTCCTCAGTAACAACATCTTGTTCCCTATTTCTTCCTTGCATCAGCTCATATGCATTAATGCTTTTCCTGTCTTGTACTGTCCTAGTCATGTGCTCCTCTTGCTCCATCCTTCTCCTGCCAATTTCTACTTCCTACCTGGCGAAAGTGTCCATCTCTTGCACACTTGGAGTCTGGCTAGGTGAGGACAACACATCCTCGAATCTCAGTCTCTTCTATTATGGCTCTTCAACATGAAGATCCAACCTTCTCTGTGTGCTTCTTGAGCAACACCCTTTTCCTTTCTGCGTTATGCACTTCCTGACGGAATCTCTCCTTCAACTCTATATCCGGATGGTTGTTGTGGTCTTTCATCTCTTAATGGCAAGTGACCCATCAACTTGTATGTCCAACCATCCTTTGGCATGGCGAGCTTGGCCAATTGTCGTTCAATCTACCACTTTGTGAAATCCAAGACTGGTGCAAATAATATGTTAATGTTTGTAACCTCCATTCTTGACCAGTCATAGGGATGGATGACCCTTTCCTTCTCTGGGTTGTATCCTTTCTGCGTCACATTCAAATCTCTCCCATCTGATTAGGTATTCGAAAGATCCTGCATGCTCTGATCAAATTGAGAGACAACCTAGAATGCATCCATTTTCTGATCTCATTCTCATCTGCAACATTGGCCCAAAAATCCTCAAGATGCATCTTGTGTTGATATCTTGTACTTGCCATCGATCTAATTTTGTCAAATGGGTCATAATTTGTTCTCCCTAGAAGAAGTGGAAGACAAAAGAAATGTAATTTGTCGGATGACCTTTCAGCTGCCTTCAAGCATGGACACATTTCAGCCTTATCTTCACCTACGGAGATTGGGAATTCCAATTCCAACTTCTTCCCCTTCTAGATTTTGTCATACACCATTAGTTGTCGAGTGATCTCCAAGAGGATCATCTTATCAGTAGGGTATCGTGGTAGTTTGTATGGCTATGTTGAAAATCCCTGAACTCTGATATAGAAGAAAGTAGAGAACTAAATGAACCAAGCTATGTATTCCTCCACCAACTTCATTGCCCCAACTAAAAGCCTCACATGCAACCTTTTCTGCAAAGTCCTCACAATGCGCATTGCAAAGGCATCGTTGACTCGGACATATTCATCTATGGACTGCAAACGCAATTGAGGGTAACACTCGTATACTTTCAGATGTGGAGTGCCACTTCTGATTTCCCCTTTGCATCTCAAACCCTCATACCTCATACTTCGTGCCAGCATGTATATGACATAAGAGCTCATATAAAAAATTTGTGATTGCTCCAGATTCACCAATTGTTCACTCAAGTTGTCACTGATCAATCCAGTCCAGTCCATATGGTTATGTTCTTCAACTACCTGCCCAACAAAGTACCACGTCCAGAATTCGAACAAATAGGATTGTGGCATGCCAAAAAACCTACTCAGCATCATGACTAAGTCACTATAATCTCTGTGAAAATCAAGCCATACCAACTCCTTCGGCAATTTGGAGTGGTGGGATCTATTCTTTTTGTGGTGAAAACTTTGTGTGCTTGTTCCTTTGTCTTCAACACCAACCTCTTGGAAGAAGGGATTCCAAATGCTTCTTTTATGGCAGGTGGGGAAAGGTCTGCGATGAAATTTTCATTTGAATCCTTAATTGTCCCATCTCCTGAATTGAAGTGCTTGGCGCATTCCACGATCAACTCAGAATGTTGAAAAGCTGGAAGAAAGCCAGCTGCAACTACGATCCCACTATTCACAATTCGAGTGGCTAAGTGTGTCGACTAGTGATCTTGGTATCCAAACATTCTTCAGTGGAATGCATTCATGTCCAGGTATCTGAGGTTGGTATCTCCAATTTCTGCCCATTTTGAAACAATCTTGGATTCTAGATAAAATTATCTTTGCTCATTCTTTATCAACTGCTTCCTCGACATGCTCGTTCCTCTAGGCTCTATCATTCCTGCAAAATAGAAATTTTAAAAAAAAAAACATAAGAACGTGCAAGAAAACGAAAAAAGTAGACCAATTTCTCAAGAGGGAGAAATTTCTAAAAATCTGTCAAAATTCTCCATCTTGTCTTTCAGAATTGGATTTTCTCTCCCCTTCGAGAAGTTATGCCTTTTCACGAACTTTCAAACTTACTACAGAATTCCTTCTCCGAATTTCACGACCTCTTAGACCCTTTTCACGCTTTTCAAAAACAAACTTCTCTCCTAGGAAATTTTCTCTTCTCAAGATTTTTCTCTCCTTCCGAAAAAAAAAACTATGAAAAGCTCCTCACAAATTCTCTTGAATCTTCAAAAAAAATCCTCAACTCGTTCTTCTCGAATTGTGTGATAATGAAATGATAAAGGCTCCCTTATATAGACTTCAGTCCCGCAAAGTTGCTTTAAAAGCTACAGGCCAAAATTAGGAAGTTGCTCTACTTCTCTTCCAAGATTCCTTGAAAAGCGTCACTTGTCTCCGTTTTCCTCTATTTTAAAAAAGATGCTAAGTTAATTGTTTTGACTTTATGAGGAAGTTTCACGATTTTATCCAGTTTTTAATTTTTATTTAAAGTTAATTAATCAAATATCAATAAACTATCAATATTTAATTAATTTTGAATTTTCACTTATTCATGAGAAAATTCTTTTCTTCCAAGATATCCAAAAACAATTTTTGGCTTTTATGGATTTTTCAAATTTATCAATTAAATACTAATAAAATTAATATTTAATTAATACTTTATTTCCAAATTGTAACTTTCATATCATTTTAAAGATCTATTAATTAAATATTAAATAAAATTCAATATTTAATTAATATTATCTTTAAATCTAAAAATTCATTTAATTTTCACTGAGTCCGAAATTTTTTAAATTTTCAGATTTCCAATTTTCCAAGACTTCGAGAAATTCTCATTTTCCAATTTTCCAAGACTTCGAGAAATTCTCATTTTCCAAGATTATCGAAATTCATTTTCCAAGATTATCGAAATTTTCAAGATTTCCAAATTTTCCAGTATTTTCAAGATTTCTAAATTTGAATGATACCGTGGATATATTTCCAAAAACAAATTTCCTTCACCTAATTTCCCTTACCATGTTAATTTCACACCAGAGTACACTTCAGGGGTAGTGAGGATTATTTTCATTGTCCGGAATTCCACGTCTATACTCAATATGCGCTCGGGCGCATTTTGGCTACTATGGAAGATTTTTTTTTTTTTAAAATTTCCTCAACCATTCTCATTCCGCATTGGGAGCGCGTTTTGGTGCCCTTGGTGGATTAGCCTTTTAATATTGTTTCCTTGACTATCGTTTTTGCACTGGAGCGCATTTGGAGATGAGTAAGGGATTTTATTCCTGCAAACTTTCCTTGACATCATGCCTCCACGGTAGATTTCATTTTGTGTGTGCCGCTTCTGGAAGCATTCATGGCCGAAGGACCAGATTGTTGTGATGATCGATTTTGCAAACTAAGAATGGTTACTGTGTTTTTTACCATTGTTGAGCATCTATACGTTATTGGTGAAGCATATGTTGGGGTGAAGAATGTCGTTGACGTTGCAATTGAAGTGTGTAAACCTGACTTTGGTTAGCATTTAGCAATTGAGAGCTATGTAAATTACCATGTCCCTAATTTTCAATTGCATATGGGGCATGTCTTGGTCTGATCGAGGCTGTGTTCATGGGTGCACGAAAGCATCTGTAGCCGATCTTTATCTTCTTCCTGGGTCATAGAAAAGACAATGTTCATTGGCGCATATTTAGAAAAGTGGTGGAGCTTTAAAATTTGAAAGTACCTCTTCGCAGTGTGAACTTTTTTCTCCTAAGCATGTACTATCCTTGGTAACGAAGTTTTTAACATTGTTGGGCGTAATTTGTAGCTTATCGGAGAACTAGTCTTTCAATACTTTCACTAAACAATGCTCCTGCCGCTGGATTTAGAACCTTTAGAAAAGGTAGATTGGTGCTTGGGGAATTATTTTTCCTTGTTATGATCTCAGACCATATTTGACCTCCTGGACGTGATGTACAAAGACATATTCCTAGACTTGGAACATTTCATTGATGAGGTATTTCAATTATAAGAAGATTTTGCTCATCTTGTGGTAGTTTCTTGTAGCCAATTTATACCCTAGTTGAGAATGTGAAGTGTTTGGTGAGATCATTGGTAGCCATCAATTTCAACTTCCTCATGCTTGAATTATGAGGTCAATTTGTATAAGAGAGGCCTTTTCTCCCTGAATGCATAAAACTTTTAGGAATTTCAGCAAAAAAAAATTAACTCCAAATTGGACTTTGGTGATCTAAATTCTTCCAACTTTGCCACTTCCAAACCTGATCATTCTACCATTTCTCCACGTTTTCTCCCTTTTGAAGGCTTTTGAAGATGCCTTAGGGACATTTGCAAAATATGAGATTCTGAAATTCCTCTAGATAGAACTCAATCGAGGCTTCATTCAAATTTACAACCCTAAATCTGGAAATGCCCAAACTTGAAACCCTAAAGGGCCAAGAGAACTGAAAAGACAAGGGGTCTCATCCCTAATGGGCAATGTGTGATTAGGTCACAACAGGTTTTAAAACCAACCCTCTGGAGACTTTGATGAAATTGAAGCTCCTTCACCAATCCTCCTCGCTCGCTCAAGAAACGTCAAACTGACCGCAACAATGGATCTCCTAACAACGCTTGCTCAAGAAACACCGAACTATCTGCATCAGTGGATCTCTAGACCACAAAACTTGAAGTCGTTTGCACAACATGAGTGTGCCCACCTCCCCTGCACAATGAGACATTTCTTCCAAAATTCAACATCTCCTCCAAGTGTGTCTAATGCCTCCTCCAGTACTACACATGAGACGCCTTTCCTCTAAAAGTCCACATCTCCTCTGAGTGTGTCTAACGCCTCCTCAGGTGTCGTGGAAACAATCATCACCGATATGCCTGCACATGAGACGCCTTTCCTCCGAAAGTCCACATCTCCTCCGAGTGTGTTTGACGCCTCCTCAAGTGCTCGACAAATCTTCAAATCTTGCCCCCCCTCGCTCCTTGAAGGGACAATTACGCTACCTGCAAGCTCCCTCTTCTCTTCAGGAACACAAATAAGTCAAGCCCCCTCTTCTCTTCAAGGACGAATCTGCCAAACCCCGACTTTTCAAGGACACAAATATATTGCTTCTCATGCAATGAATCATCTCTGAGCGAGAAGCTAGCTCGAGATGACAGGTACCCTCCTGCCTCTGTTGCCTCCAACCTCCTGTGTGACCCCTTTAAGTTTAAATCATCAAATATGCCATTAATGGTTATTTCTACTACAATTGCCTAACTTCTAATTCCTCAAATTGCTGCAAACCCTTGTCTTGTGTCATCACAATAATCTCTATGTTGTTTCCTTTACTTTCCACAACATGAATTAAGGTTTTGATGGACGCAAGTTTTATAGCTTCATCCTTCTTTTCTAAAAACTCTATGATAGAATTTGCCTTCGATATAGAAAATGCACCCAATGGATCTGTTTGGTAAAGAGAAGAACTTGCATATGGATCAAAGCCTATAAACAATATGGACAAACCAAAGGCCCTCACTCCACCACTTTGTGCGTACTTCTGTTGGAGATCTGCAATATAACGAGTGATATACTCCATAATAACAAAATCCTCGGCTTCTTGGCAGCGAGAAAATACACTACAACTGAATACAAACCAACACATAGACTGCCTAAAATTGAGAACAACTCAAGGGAATGACTGTAATTATCTTTACAAATCCAACGGATTTAGCATTGAAAAAATCTCTACAAGCCATAATAGCTTAGTTGTCGGATTCGTACCAAACACCCCTGATCCGGGTTCGGGTCCGTTACGAGTCCGGATTCACGAGCCGGTCCGTGATGGATCCGGGCAGGGTCCGGTTTTTGGCCTGTGGGTCCGGATGGATCCGTGGCCCGTGGCTCCAGACGGATCCACAGGTCTAAAAACGGACCCTGCCCGGATCCATCACGG